>ML830794.1:42829-55564 GCA_009831015.1 Picea engelmannii | reverse complement strand
TGGAGATGATCTGAGTTTGACTTTGAAGCATATATCAAATTTTCACAACTTCACTGAGCTTATTAGAGTCAAACATGAAGATGTTTTCCTTAGACTGTTTTATGATTTGTTCCAAGGAAAGTGTAAAGTTTGGGCTGAAGGTTTGTCTGTTAGGTCTATTAGATCTATAACAGATTTTTGGATTGTCTTCTTGGAAACATGGATGGAAAAACTAGAGTTAGTAGCAAATCCTGTTTCTATTGAGGGTTTTAGAGAATATTTTGACATGTTTGATGATGATCAAATCAAAGAGGCTTTCTCAAATTTTTTACCCATGTATTTGAAGTCATGTAAATTTTCTTCCAAAGATAAGGTCAGTTTCTTAGAAGAGTTTGTTGAAAAAAATTGAGAATGGTCTTGAAGCCTTAGAGGGTCAAATTCAGTCCCAAGAATTTCACTATCAAAGCTTGTCTTTTGAAGATCCTTTTCAACTGCCTTTAGATGTCAATATTGAGAAATGTTTTCTGTCTAGAAATGACTTTGACAATCCACACCTGAAGCAACATGTGCAAGTAGAAGATACACATGAATAGTCCATGCATGATAACCAGATTGTAGTTTTCTTTGGGAATAAGAGAAACATCCATGATTTTTATGACCCTATAGAAGAATATATGGAAGGATTCGTAAATTTAAATTCATAGCCATGTCTCCTCTGTGAGAAACACAAGTATTATAAGATACCCTTTTCATCACATGTTCTGGGGTTAATTCTATTCGAGCACAATCGAGTAGTCAATTTATGTGAGAAGATACTCGATTGGCTTTATTGGAAATCTGAAATTACTTGATTGGTAGTTTTTTCAAGCAGTTAGGGTAGGTAGGTGTGAATAAGCTCAACATGACTAACATTTATTTCAACAATTTTCAGTTTGTATTTTTAGTTTGGGTTTGGTTGAGTTGCAAAATAAATTTGTAGCGGAACAATTCAGGTTTAGATTTCAGTGTGATTGGTTCTTGGTCAACAAGAGAGCAAGTTGCAAGTTATAGTTGGAAAGTTGAATTTGGGAGTAGCCCAATGGATAGGCACAGGTTCTATGAGTTATTTTCTACCTCATTGGAAGGACAACATCCTCATTGGAGCCAATTGTTAGCACCATGATTTTCATAGATAGAGTTAGAGGTTTATCCAAAGTTTTCAAAGTCATGACATGGTCTTGGGAAAATCAAGGAATTCCTAGATGAGTCATAGGTTAGGGTGAATATCATGTCAAAAGTTATTATGGTTCATCATCACCTTTCATGAGGTTAGAGAAGGAACAATCATGACACTCCATGTCATGGGTATCGTTACAAACTTCAAAAGCATACTCGTTGTGCAAGTTCGTTGTGCAAAGGATTTTGCTGCTTTCATTTGCTACGTGCTGCGCAAAGTATTTCACCGTGCAAAGAATGTTGTCGCGTAGAGGATTTTGTTGTGTAGAGGATGTTGTTGCACAAAGGATTTTTTCCCGCAGAGGATTTTTCCATGCAGAGATTTTTTTCCGCACAAGGGATTTTTCTGTGCAAAGGGTTTTTCTGTGCAGAGGGTTTTTTCGCGCATAGGATTTTCCAACGCACATGCTACAGGGTGCGCTGTACAAATGAATGGTTTAGTGGCCAAATTTAAGATCACTTTCTGACCAACTAGAGAGGAATTTTGAAAATCTCCGAGATGGTATTGTCGAGGACAATCCAAATAATAAAAACCTCTCTCAGATTTGAAAAATGTTTCATATTTTGGTAGATTCGAATGAATCTTTACAACCCATTTTTTTTTTTTTCAGATTTTATTTTTGTCATCATCTTTGGGCACAGATCCCAGGATACTGGAGAGGATTTTTAGAAAACAGAGATAGTTTTTTCTCAATAACAAGTTCATATACAAAAACCTCTCTCAGTTTTGAAAAATAGTTTTTTATTCGGGAGATATGATGTCATATTTAACCCATATTTTCTTAGTTTGCTGCGCAATCCTCTACGCTTTTGCTGTAGGTTACTGTTGTGTAGCAGACTTGATGTGCAAGGGTGATAGAGTGTCCAACAATGCACATGATGACTTATCACAAACATATGGTCGAATTCTTATCATGATCTATTATTTTAAAGAATATTTCAGTTACAATTATGATTTGGCAAACTCAAGTTTTCTATTTTTAGTAAATCCGTTGAAGTTATTGTTCTCTTTCAAAGAAACCACATCCATGATTCTAGGAGGTAGTAGTTCGACCCTAATAACCAAATGTGACATTAGTTTTCTATATAATTTGGTCATTTTGATGTAAACAGGGGGACTCTTTTTGGGAAAAGAGGACTATTGTACTGCAGATCAAGACTTGTTTATTCCTTTGAAGTTAATGCAAAAGTTTCTTATTTCTGAGATTTGAGATTCATCACAGTGTTTATGTTTAGTATGTGTTTCTTGTATATAATTTCCAGGATTATGTTTTTCTTCTAGCATTGTCTGAGAGTAAGTCGTAGGAATTCATCCATGTTTTATGCTCCTTTCAAACTGATGATGCTTGTTATGTGTTAATTGTTACTTTTACATAATTCATCTTCATTTGATGCTCTGTTTAGTAATTAATCTTTGTGTCCTTTCTTTTAAATATGCACTAGAGATTCATCCACTGATTGATGCCTGTAGTGTAGTGGGATTTCTTCTCCTTTCCATATCTCATTTCAGATCATTTATTTGCTGAGCATAACACCTATTTTGCCTCAGATCTGCAGAAAGAAACCAACCTGCTGTTGACTATAAAAACATTGAAATTCAGGCCTTGACTCCATTGCCCAATGGTCCCTTTGTAAGTATTAAACCTATGAAGTAAAGCAATGCATATAGATTCTTAAGCAAAACATAATTTAATCAATGGTTCATACACATAGTACACAAAGATTTTATACCAGAAACCCTCAACCGGGAAAACCTTTCTTATATTCATTATATTGAATTTCACCATTCACCATACAATATATATACAATGTTTTTAGGTATTTCGTAGATACCAAAACCCTAATCCCTTAATCCAGGATTAATTTACAAAACTGCTAAAAATAGCAAAATCCACTAAAAATAGCAAAAACCGCCCCAAAACAAATTTCGGGGGAACCCCGTCGGCCCCGGGCTACCGCCCGTTGTCGAACGCTGTGGGTAACCAGGGGGGGGAATACCTGCCCCCCCCCCCCGAGACCCCCCTAAGAAAGTGCCCGATGCACACAACATGAACATAACACTACTACGAGGGATCGTCAGACGCAATTGTCATATCTGACGTGCCCACACACACACATGCAAAGAATATAACACATACCCAACACCCTTTTCCTGGTTTGTCCTACCAACCCTTTTAAAACAAAAGATAAACATGTACTATTGTAGAATCTGACCTACGTGAATTTATTGATGAATTCTTTGAGTTATTACCAGTCATTAGACATATGAGAGAACTCTCTCTGGTTGTATAGGTCAGAATACAATCTAAAGTTGGTTGAAACAATTACCTTGGGGTTTTCTTTGATACAACCCAAATAAATTTCCGAGTGTTAACATTTTGGCGCCGCTGTTGGGGACCAAAAGTTTCATTTTCCCTGGGATAAATGACAAACTTAAGATCTAATTGTTGATGGTGGACATCAGTTAGACACGAAGAGGTTGTAAATATTCAACCTGACGACTCCATTTTCAGTTGTATCCAGATATCAGAGTATCAATGGCGACTCCACTGTCTGAAGGTTTTAAATCTTGAAGAAGGTACTAGTGACTCCACTGGATTTGATAAAGAACTCAGATGCTGCTACAACTATTTCAAGGTATACATGTTTCGAATTTTCATAGATTCACGGTTTCCCGAATCCTTTACCCAAGAATGAATATTTTTTAATAAATGGTCCGAAATTTAGTGGAGATGATCTGAGTTTGACCTTGAAGCATATATCAAATTTTTGCGACTTCACTGAGCCTCTTAGAATCAAACATGAAGATGTTTTCCTTAGATTGTTTTATGATTTGTTCCAAGGAAAATCTAAAGTTTGGGTTGAAGGTTTGTCTGTTAGGTCTATTAGATCTATAACATATTTTTGGATTTTCTTCTTGGAAACATGGATGGAAAAACCAGAGTTAGTAGCAAATCCTGTTTCTGTTGAGGGTTTTAAAGAATATTTTGACATGTTTGATGATGATGAAATCGAAGAGGCTTTCTCAAAATTTTTACCCATGTATTTGAATTCATGTAAATGTTTTTCCAAAGATAAGGTCAGTTTCTTAGAAGAGTTTGTTGAAAAACTTGAGAACGATCTTGAGGCCTTAGAGGGTCAAATTCAGTCCCAAGATTTTCACTATCGAAGCTTGTCTTTTGAACATCCTTTTCAACTACCTTTAGATGTCAAGATTGAGAAATGTTTTGTGTCTGGAAATGAGTTTTACAATCCACACCTGAAGCAACATGTGCAAGTAGAATATACACATGAACAATCCATCAATGATAACCAAATTGTAGATTGCTTTGGGAATGAGTGAAACATCCATGATTTTTATGACCCTATAGATGAATATATGGAAGGATTCTTCAATTTAAATTCATAGCCATGTCTCGACTGTGAGAAACAAAAGTATTATAATATACCCTTGTCATCACATGTTCTGGGGTCAATTCTATTTGAGCACAATCAAGCAGTCAATTTATATGAGAAGATACTTGATTGGCTTTATTGGGAATATAAAATTACTTGATTGGCAATTTTTTTAAGCAGTTAGGGTATGTAGGTGTGAATAAGCTCAGCATGACAATCATTTATTTCAACAATTTTCAGCAGGGATGATTTTAAGGATGGAAATTTATTTTAAAATGTAGAAACCTTGGCGAATATTACTAATCCTTCATATGGCAACTATAAATGATTGGCGATGTTTTTGTAAAAAAATTCAAATTTCTAAGGATTTTATATAGTTTTTATAAATTTTTGGCGATTTTTAAGGTAAAATAATTTTATCCTATAAAATTTGGGCGAATCATTTTTAAAATAGTGAATCTCGTTTTTGGAAAAACCATGGAAAATTAGCCCATGAGCGAAATTTAGCCCCTAAAATCATCCCTGAATTTTTCAGTATGTATTTTCAGTTTGTGTTTGGTTCAGTTGCAGAATAAATTTGTGGCATAACAATTCAGGTTTGGATTTCAGTGTGATAGGTTCAGGGTCAGCAAGAGAGCAGGTTGCAAGTTATAGTTAGAAAGTTGAGTTTGGGAGCAACCCAATGGATATGCACAGGGTCTACGAGTTATTTGTAACCTCACTGGGAGGATAACATCCCCATTGGAGCCAGCTGTTAGCGCCATAATTTTCATAGATAGAGTTAGAGGTTTGTCCAAAGTTTTCAAATTCATGACATGATCTTGGGAAAATCAAGGCATTCCTAGATGAGTCATAGGTTAGGGTGAATATCACGTCAAACATTATTATGGTTCATCATCACATTTCATGAGGTTAGAGAAGGAACAATCATGACACTCCATGTCATGGGTATCATTACAAACTTCAAAAGCATACTCATTGTGCAAGTTCGCTGCACAAAGGCTTTTGCTGCTTTCATTTGCTGTGCGTTGCATAAAGGATTTCACTGCACAGAGGATGTTGTCATGCAAAGGATTTTGTCGCACAGAGGATGTTGTTGCACATAGGATTTTTCTGCGTAGAGGGTTTTGTCGCGATGAGGATTTTGCTGCACAGAGAGTTTTTTCTGCAAAGGGGTTTTTGTCGCGCAGAGGGTTTTGCCACACATGGGATTTTTCCGCACAGAGGGTTTTTTCGCGCAGAGGATTTTCCTATGCACATGCTACAAGGTGCGCTGCACAAATGATTGGTTTAGTGGTCAAATTCAAGATCACTTTCTGACCAACCAGAGAGGAATTTTGAAAATCCCCGAGAGGTTTTTGTCGAGGACAAACCAAATAATAAAAACCTCTCTCATATTTGAAAAAAGTTTCATATTTTGGTAGATTCGAATGAATATTTACAACCCATTTTTTCAGATTTTGTTTTTGTCATCATCTTTGGGTGTGGATCCCAGGAGGTTGGAGAGGATTTTTAGAAAACGAAGAGAGGTTTTTCTCAAGAACAATTTCATATAAAAACCTCTCTCAGTTTTGAAAAATCAGTTTTTACTTGGGAGATATGATGTCATATTTAATTGCTGCTTTCATTTGCTGCACGCTGTGCAAAGGATTTCACTGTGCAGAGGATGTTGTCATGCAAAGGATTTTGTCGCACAGAGGATGTTGTTGCGCAAAGGATTTTTTCACGCATAGGGTTTTGTCGTGCAGAGGATTTTTCTGCGCAAAGAGTTTTTGCTGAGCAGGGGATTTATCTGCACAGAGGGTTTTTCCGCGCAAGGGATTTTTATGCGCAGAGGGTTTTGTCCCGCAGAGGATTTTCTTTCACACAGGCTACAGGGCGCACTGCAAAAATGACTGGTTTAGTGGTCAACTTCAAGATAACTTTCTGACCAACTAGGGAGGAATTTTTAAAATCCCTGAGAGGTTTTTGTAGAGGGCAAACCAAATAATAACGACCTCTCTCATATTTGAAAAAAAATTCACATTTTTGTAGATTCGAATGAATATTTACAACCTTGTTTTTCATATTTTGTTTTTGTCATCATCTTTGGGCGCGGATCCCAGGAGACTGGAGACAATGTTTAGAAAAGAGAGAGAGGTTTTTCTCAGGAACAAGTTCATATAAAAAAACCTCTCGCAGTTTTGAAAAGTCATTTTTTATTCGGGAGATATGATGTCATATTTAACCCCTATTTTCTCAGTTTGTTGCGCAATCCATTGGGCTTTTGCTGTAGGTTACTGTTGCGTAGCATACTTGTTGTGCTAGGGTGACATAGTGTCCAACAACACACATGATGAATTATCACAACCATATGGTCGAATTTTTATCATGATCAATGATTGTAAATAATATTTCGGTTACAATTATGATTTGGCAAAGTCGGGTTTTCTATTTTTAGTAAATCCGTTGAAGTTATTGTTATATTTCAAAGAAACCATATCCATGATTCTAGGAGGTAGTAGTTCGACCCTAACAACCAAATGTGGCATTAGTTTTCTATATAATTTGTTCATTTTGATGTAAACGAGGGACTCTTTTTGGGAAAAGAGGACTATTGTATTGTAGATCAAGACTTGTTTATTCCTTTGAAGTTAATGCAAAACTTTCCTCTTTCTGAGATTTGAGATTCATCACAGTGTTTATGTTCAGTATGTGTTTCTTGTATATCATTTCCATGATTATGTTTTTCTGCTAGCATTGTCTGAGAGTAAGTGGTAGGAGTTCATCCATGTTTGATGCTCCTTTCACACTAATGATGCTTGTTATGTGTTAACGATTACTTTTACATAATTCATCTTCATTTGATGCTCTGTTTAGTAATTAATATTTGTGTTCTTTCTTCTAAATATGCACTGGAGATTCATTCATTGATTGATGCCTGTAGTGTAGTGGGATTTATTCTCCTTTCCATCTCTCATTTCATATCATTTATTTGCTGAACATAACACCTATTTTTCCTCAGATCCGCAGAAAGAAACCAACCTATTGTTGATTGTAAAAACATCGAAATTTAGGCCTTGAATCCATTGCCCAATGGTCCGTTTTCCTTGTTTGTCCTACCAACCCCTTTAAAACAAAAAAATAAACCTATACTATTGTATAGTCTGACCTCTGTGCATTTATTGATGAAATCTTTGAGTTATTACCAGTCATTAGACATATGAGAGATCCCTCTTTGGTTGTATAGGCCAGAATACAATCTAAATTTGGTTGAAATAGTTGCCTTGGGGTTTTCTTTGATAGAGCCCAAAGAAATTTCCGAGTGTTAATAGGGGGTAAAGAGCCACAATGTCACACTCAAGATTGCAGATACGACTGAGCATGAGATCATTGGAAATGTATGGAAGAACGAAGTAAATATTGCTATGGATCCACCATAGACATGCTTCCATCATGCATAGAAACCATTTCTATTTTCCATGTAATTATGCAAAAAGACAACACCAAATTACAATGTGCCATGGTTTTTATCAATTGTGGGGTTTCGTGATTTACATCGATTACAACCAAAGAGGATCACAATTTTATCTCAAAATATTGGTTATAAAAAGATCTTCTAGCATGAGTTGAGTGTGAGGTTGGACTATTAAAATAAAGATCATTCTATCATGCAATGTTCTTTTGAAATTACAATCACAAAGGGATTAATTTGGAAGAGAACAACTTGCACAGTATTTTTAAGCTGTTCATTGAAGGATTGAAGACATCAAGAGGAGAAACTTCCACAAAAGATTGGCATTTCGATTGGCCATGCTATCATGGTAGAAGAACTTCCTATTACAATCACGTGACAACAACAAGAGATTTAGCCCACGCTATCGTGGAGCTAAATCTAGAGTTTGTCATTGCAAAGGGAGAATGGGTGCACAAAGAGAAGCTATGATATTACAATCAAGTCTACCCTAAATGCTTGTTTTTCTTTATGCTTTAAAATATGAATCTAAACTCTGTAATATTTTTATTCAAACTTTTAATGAATGAATTTGAAGCCTATTGATCAACTGAAAGATGTTTTCAATAGTAGTGTTATAAACTGTTCTTACACTGCTTTATAAATGTTTATGATATTTGTTTTGAGCATTTGAAACTATTTTCATTGTTCAATTTTGATATCTTCTTTCATTTGATTATAATTATATGTGGAGACGTTTGAATTCATTTTCTATAAGTATTGTCATTCGTTTATGTTTTTTAATTACGAAGAATGATGGAATGTTCCTGTTCTTGGTGATTTATCGTCTAATTCCGCATCTAACATTTTGATTGCTCCCAATTGGGATACTATGAACTAATTGTTTATCCCAATTGGGATAGTTAGATTTAGAATAGGAAGTAGATATAGATAGATTAGTTAATCTTATTTCTATTTAATAGATCATATTGCATTTAGAGTTTTAGGAAAGCATTATCGAAAGCCTCCATTCAAGGAGTAATTCATTCAGTGGCAACCGAGCCCACATACCAATGGACATTGCCAACATAAATGAGTATAGGTCTATTTTTGGACCTTGATCGGGTGATGCTCCCATGTTGCAGGAGGAATTTTTCTGCTCTATCAACAATTGGGGCTAGAAGGAGGGCCAGACTGACAAGATAACCCTTTGAAGCTATTCATTTTAATGCCTTTTATCTTTAATGGCTCCTTCCCAAACTCCTATTTGGAGATATGTTTTTGGACAAGTATCATGTAGCACTCCATTAAAGATAGTTAAACTCTTGTCGAAAACTAAGTTTGATGGTGAGAGTGAAACATCTGCATCTGAACATGCTTTTCAATTTATTCAAAGTTGTATTTCTCATAATATTCTTCTTGAAGGTGTCATGTGCAGATTATTCACTCTTACTTTCAAAGGCCGAGTTAAGAATTGGTGTGAGACATTGCCGACCACCTCTATTCATACATTGAAACTATTTATAAATGAGTTTTTATTTTCTTTCAAGTATTTTGATTATGATAAATTATGCGAGGAATTGAACGATCTTAGAATGAAACTAGATGAATCATTAGAATAATTTTCTACAAGGTTTATACATATTTTCTATAGATTTCCTTTAAATGACATGCCTTCTATTAGTGAATGGTTTCAACATCTTATTTCTCTTTCTGATGAACAAGATCAACTAATCATTAATCAATCTGAATCATCCATTGATACTCATTTACATGTTGATTTAGATTTACATGAAAATCTTGAGGATTTGGAAGTTGTAGGTGAACAACATTGTTTAAGAACTTTATTCACTTTGATAGATGTGGATGAGGAGGAACATGATATTTCATAAGAAGTACATGTAACCTATGATAGTTATTATCTATCAACATCTTTTTTAAATGAGGAATAAAGTTTGAGTAGAGATGAAGAAAGTTGTCACATTCTAGAAAATATGACAACTACCTTAGGAATGGAAGAGATTGAATCTAAAATTTGTGTTCATAATATGGAACGATATTCTCACAGTTTGACTAAAGAGAAGAGATTCAAGACCAACTTCTTGGGGATTGCATCATTGAATATAAATCTGATTAGCATAAAAAATAATTCTCGAATCTTCTAATTTTGAAAAGTCTTGTGATTTGCTCTCACCTTTCTCTCTTTACAATGAACATAATTACGTTTTGGATAACATTTTGTGTTCAAATTTTCCAGTAGAGAATACCATGGATATTCATTAGTTAATTCTAGGAGAAGAATCAAATACACAATGTTCAAAATTGAAATCAGACATGGATATCCTAATAGAAGAAAAGTTTCCCTTCAAAAAAGATTCTTTTTCAAGAGATGTTTTTCATTGTCTTTCATCTTCTACTAATTATTCTTTGTACCCTAATATGTTGAATGGTTGTGATACCCAAGTAATCATTTCATATCCTTTTTAACTTCATTATGCATGGCCAAAATCTAATAAGGTGCAAGATGGTAATAACTTACATACATGATATGGAAAGAATGAAACCTATTCCCATGAATCTAAGCGTTATCAATCTTCTACATGGGATTAATGAATTGTTGTAGAAAACATATTTCACAAAGTATATTCTATTGATTCAACTGCATATATGATTAGTGTAGAGTTTTGTTGTTTAAGTAATCAACTGGGTGAGATTGAAAGCTTCAATGAAACAAATGATGTTAATGGCTGCCATCCTTTTAATAAAAAAAATTTCTTATACAATGAGGGATGATAGCTCATACAGATTATTCGATCCTACTAACTCATTACAAGTTGGTTATTGGGAATATGAGTCTAGATATACTTGTCAAGAAAACAAGATCCTTCATTCTCAACCAATGGTTAGGTCAAGTTTTCATTATCTTACTCCAATCTTTGAAATCAATCATGCGAACAATATCAATATTTTTCCACAAGATATTCTTCATAGCATTTTTAAACATGATCCTCATTCATCTATATATTCTTTCCATTTTTTTTGCATTAATCATTGTATATATCATGATAAAATAGAAGCATGGTTAGAGGAATATTTTCATGTAAGATTTACTTGTAAATGATAATGTCCTTATCTTACACATGATAGATATAGGTCTAGATATTTTAAATTTTTTCTTCCTGTAGTTTATTATTAATCCAATTTATATACTAATTTGTGATATACATATGATTGAAGGTTTGAAGTTACATGAGTGGCTACATTGGCAGTATGATTTCATGTAGTTTTAATAATCAATGTAGTTTATAATATGCTTAGAAGTAGATTAATTGGTTTAGTTTTTGTTTTCCTTTTTCATAAGTAGATTACCTCTTTTTTGTTCACTCAAATAATGCAGTTTTGAAGTGATACATCAATGTCGAACTGAAGACATGCCATCATCAGGAGGCATTCAAGGAAGTTTACTTTATCTTTCTTCTCTATTGGTTATTTATCATCTTGCTCATAATTACATTCATTGAACATTTATTTTCAAGTCTTATCTTTAACTTCTGATTATCGATTAATAATTGTAAGGACTTAGCTATGAAATGTTTAGTGCAATCAATTTTCTAAGATTGTGAAGCACAAATATTTTATGAGAGAAAAATGAGAAAGAATTTAATCTTTGATTACACATCACTTTTTATTCTTTTAATATCTTTTGACATGTAACTTAATTAATGAGGCTTTCATAATTTAAAATTGATATCATAACTATGCATTTAATTTAGGATTTATTTTCAGGATTGCCTATTTTTTATTTTAAATTCCTTTGTGTTGTTTGCTTTTAATAAAAAAAATTGATTAGTTAAACATCTCATGTGCATGTAGAAATAATTTTTAACTATCACAATCTTAATCTAAAAGGAAAAGAACGTATTTATATGCAAAACAATTCAAGGATCTAATAGGGACAAGAGTTCAAATTTACAATTTAACATATCCCCTAGAATCTAGTTCCACCTTTTATTTTAACTTGTGATATGTTAAGATATTGGCTTACACTTTTTTCCTTGTTGGGATGTTGGAATATTCATGGCTTATCTTTATTTGACAATTTATCTTATATGTCTATGTTATTTTGATTAAATAAGTTTTTGTACTTTTTTATATTGATATTTTTGTTTTTGTTTTTCTACACTTTCAGGTTTGATTAATTGTTATGATTTTTTGATTGTAGATCTGGAATTTGCAGGTTTTTCCAAAATTTTGTTTGCTTTTGTTAATTTGTTAGTAATTTTGAAAGGAGTTTTAACCTTCAACCAGTGAAATGATAAAATCTGAGTTGTGCTTAAATGCCTATTTGCAACTAAAAACATCACACTTAATTATTATTAAAAAGTTCTTTGACTTATGGATAAGATTATTATATTTGTGGTGGAACTCCGTTATCATGGATTCGTATCTTGAACACTAGCACACCAAATTTTAGATCTCTTACATAACTCTTCTTTGAGCTCCATTCACTTCACATTAAGATTGAGAACTATTAAAAATTGGAAATGAATAAATCAGGAAGGCTAAGTTTTTATGCACTTAGAAGAGCATAATATCAAAATAAATTTCGTATCACCCTGCTTCTTATACACCCAATTGCAAATGAAATTATATATATATATATATATATATATATATATATATATATATATATATATATATATATATAATTT
>ML830794.1:18917-42661 GCA_009831015.1 Picea engelmannii | reverse complement strand
ATATATATATATATATATATATATAAAGGGTGATTGCAATAAACTAGTGATCCAGGGGATCAAAAAAATGCTCAAAAATCAAAATGTTCAAAATTGCTCAAAAATGGATTCATTACGTAGATCGTGTCCTCACGATCCCAACACAACTTGAACGGGCTCAAACAAAGTTCGTACGAGGGAGATATCGCGTTCTGTCCGTTTTCCCAAATAGGAAAAAAAATGTCGACTGTATAATCCGTACATGCCACGTGGCAGTTGACCGTACGACCGTACCGCTGATGTGGTAGGCTGACTAGGAAGGTGATTTGGTAGCTGACATGGAAGAGGTATATGTGGATCAATTGGTGGTCGACATGTGGTATATTCATGGTCAAATGAAAGGGTGCCATGTGGCCTAGCTAGGGGCTGCCACGTGGAACCCCCTTGTTGTGGTTTAAAATTTTGTTTGAAGTTCACGGGGGTCGAACCCGGGACCTACGACAAGGGAAGATTCTTCATGTAGGCTGGGCTACCAACCCACCTACATGTATTTCTTAACCCATATGATCACCACTGCTATTTGAAGTTGAATTGTGTTTCATGCGGGTGGAAAAAGGGTCGGGGCTTAGCCCCAACCCTGGTCATGAAACCCATGCTTTACCATATGACCTTTAATGCAGGGATCCAACGGGCGCGAGCAGTTGGCCTAGCCCTTGGCCACGTACCCCTCCACACGACCATAACCTCGGCCGGGAAAGGTGCTAGCCCCTAACGGTGTGACAAATCCACCCAATTTGCAGAAAGACGCGTGGTGATGGGTTTTGGTATGGAAAACACACATAGGCCGAGTTAGTCACACAATGGGTGCGTTTTGGCAAGCAAAGACAACAAGTTATTAAGGAAAACTTCCAGGAAGTGTATTTTCTTCAATTTTTGGCCAACCAAGGTGCAAGAAGAGTCCAACTAGGGGTTTTTGGGCATTCTTGAGCCATTGGAGCCATCTATTTTTCATTCTGAGCATTGTAACGCATCTATTTTAACACTTTGAGCATATAATGAAAATGATCCATTGGAAGCTAGACCAAGAGATGTAGCCCAAGAGAGGGGTGAACTCCTTTATTATTTTGCTGTGTTATGTGTTTATTATGATGGATGTTTGTGCTATTCATTTTAAGTAAAAACTCATTAAGTTTATGTGCTTGCAACTTGATCCAATTTCAAAAGACACATACATATTTCACTTGCAAATTTGTATACACAAACCTTTTCATTTTCAGATCAACTAAGAAGTTGAAAAATACTAAAAGTGTGGGAAGTGTATGTAAACCCGTCGGGGCTATGGATGCTCATTGGCAGCAGGTAAATATGTACATGATACTAAGGTAACTTTGTCGGGGCTATGGATGCTCACTGGCAAAAATACAATGCTAGGTTAATAGAAAGATGAGCTGAATTGATTGCAATAAATCTTTATGTATAAAAGCTCGTGCCTTCTAGTTATATTCATAACTAAATTTTAAAATATTTGTCTAAAAGGAAAATTAACTTCACAATTTGGCTCGAAGGGTTGGTCTATCAGTTACCTGATGTTTGTGCTTAGTCATAATATCTTTTAAATTCATAAACATATGGTGTTACCCAAAATTAAGAGATACATCTTTACAATCATTGAGCTTATTTTTTAACATTATGTGTGGATAAGTCTTTTAGGTAATTTGTTAGACAGTCTAGATAATTGCTTCACCTAGTGTGTTGCCATTTGTTGACGCCTCAACAACTCCCCTTAAATTTTTTCTAAAATTTAGGGGCCTCCCATTAAATTTTGGAAATTACTGCCTTCTCTTGCATTTGATTTTGTTTCTCTTGATTTTAAAGGATGGTTGGAATGTTTTCCTTTCTTTGATTATTTCATTTTGCATCGATTCTTTTGTTTTGTCTTTCATGGGATGATGACTTGATTATGTGTTGATTTTGAAACAAAAAAATCAATGTGACTACATGCATATTTTGAATTGAAGTAAGGAATCATTAAATGCATAATGATCACAATTTTGGTAATAAGCTTACCGTGCCATGAAAGCAGATTGTTTCATCGCATTTTTCTTACATGAATAATGGTTGTGCCATTTGAGTATTTTTTTCTTTAATCATTCAACATTGTTTGTATGCTCATACAAATTTATTCAAAGTGGTTCCATGTCTTGGTTTGTTTAAAATTGGGTTATCAATATGTTTCATCACTTTCGTCGAGATTTAGTCTTTGATGCATAAATGAGTTAGTTGAGCATTTTAGTGGATCAAAATAATTCAACTAAAAGACAAAATTAAAAAAATTTAATCCTTGCCTTAAAAGAGCACATGTTAAAGGATGGAACCGAGCTAACAGTTTTGAATTTGAATAATACATCAAATTTTTACGAGCATTAAACTTTCGTTAAAAATCATGTTGTGTTCATAATTTTATACTCTTTGGCAAATCTAAACAATTTGTTTAAAGCTTACTAATATGCATTTCATTCCACACCTAAAAAGTTTGTAAACAAAAGAACAAAAACAAACTGAAATATTTCTAGTTGGGCAAAAACATCAAATTTTACATAGTTTTTACTTTTATTAAAAATAAAATTGATGCGTACTTGCTCTTCCATGATTAATTTTCCTAAATAAGATGTTTATTTTTTGATCCTCTTATGAACATGGTTATAAATAATTAGTTTTAATATTTGATACATATAAATATATTGAGTTTGCAATAGAAACTATATCTTCTTTCTTATTTTGTGTGAAAGACATCATAAATATGATCCTATATGAAGATTCTTCAAATATGATGTTATATTTAGTGTAAATATCATATATTTAATGATCAATGATGCGACCATAAGGAAAATCATAAATACCTTAGTTATTGTTTATCTTTGAGCATTATACACTAAAATCAATAATTAATAATGAAATTATAAAACAACTTAACAAAATAAAAATCATTTATATTTCATGTAACATTTGGTTATAGGAAAATGTTTTGTTTTAGAAATATTATCAACTTCCTATTTGAATCATTTAGTAATTATTTATGTTTAAAAATAATTTGGTATATATTATACTGAAAGAGTATTATATTGAAAAGTTTAACCCTACATACAATCATCATTAAAAAGGGTATATCGGGGTCAATATATATTGGAGAGTCAAAATGCTTATTGTCCAATTAAGAACCAATTCCCATCAACTCCGTTGTGATACTGGGCATTGGAAAAGACCAAAAAAAGCTTGGGAAGAAATGATGTGTGTGTTCTACATCTCCGGAAAAGTGGAAACAAAAAAATATTTCATTTTAGAGTGTGGAGCTTTCAAAGACAACATGGATAACTATATAAATATTTTGATAGCTAACTCTTGGAATGACTTATTCAGCGAGGGGACACTAGAGAAATTAGAGGAGCTCATCATCAAGTTGAATAGAAAAAGGGCTGAATTGCTTAAATCAATGTGTGAAGCGATCTATCCCATAAACTATTATTAACCTCCTGAACATTAAAATTACTTCTTCTTTTACTCATTAAAAGAAAACTAACATCGTGTGTGTTTGCAAAAAATTTGTATGTGGAAGAGAATAATGCGCCACATGGCAACAAAAAATTATTGAAGATAAGAGCTAATTTCCATGAGATTGCAAACAAAGTTATACCAAATTGCAGATCTGCAGACAAAATAATAAATGTGTCAACATGATGTTGTGAAATGTTGCTATAAACAACAACTAGGAGGAGGAAAACTCGCGTGGAGTTATGGTTTGTTTCAGTTCTGAAGAGAGTCTCGAAGAATACGCTCAGGATTGAGCCAAATCTGTCAAGCTGCTCTTTAATGGTGCCACCAGTTCACTACGTAAAGATGGAAGCCATCATGGAAGGAAAAGAAACAAACTTCACGTGCAACAAAGATTATCATTATTTTTCCGAAGAAAAGGTAATCAATTCTAAGGAAAAGAGATTGATGTGACTGTTGTACCATAATATGATAATATTTGTGAATCGCTGGGGGGCAGTGAGCCACGATACCACACTTGAGATCGCATATATAGTTGAGCATGAGATCACTGAAAATGTTCGGAAGAACATAGTAAAGAATGCCACGAACCCACAGACATGCTTCCATCACATGCATAAACCATTACTATTTGCCACGTAATTATGCAAAAAGACAACACCAAATTAAAATGTGCCACAATTTTTATCAATTGTGGGGTTTCATGATTTCCACTGATTGCAATGTGAAGAGGATCACTATTGTATCTCAAAAGGACTGGTTATAAAAAGCGTTGCTCGCATGAGTCGAGTGTGAGGCTGGACTAGGAAAAAAAAATCTCACACTATCGTGAGATGTTCTTTTGAAATTACAGTCACAAAGGGAATCATCTCGAAGAGAACGACTTGCGCACTATTGTCAAGCTGCTCATGGAAGGATTGAAGACCGTAGAGGGAGAGACTGAGCCTAATTCTACATCTAACATTTTGATTTCTCTCAATTGGGATACTATGAAYTACTTCTTTATTTYAATTGGGATAGTTGGATTTAAAATAGGAAGTAGATATAGATATATTAGTTAGTCTTATTTCTGTTTGATATAGATTAKATTGCAWTTAGGTTTTAGGAAAGTATTATTGAAAATTCYTTYATTGGAAATCCGACCCACATACTAGTAGACATCGCCAATGYAAATGMGTATAGGTCTATTTTGGGACCTTGATYGGGTGATGCTCCCATATTGCAGGAGTTTTTTTTTGTCTGTGTCAACAGTGACAGAGATCCAATTTTTACTGAAAATTTTTGGACTAAATTTTTTTCTTGTTTCGGTACTCAATTGGCTCACAACTCATCTTACCTTCCTCAATTCAATGGGAAAACTGAGATTGTGAATAAATGTCTTGAAGGATATCTTCGTTGCTTTGCATTTGATAAATAKACACAATGRGTCAAGTGGTTTTCCTTGGTAGAATGGTGGTACAACACTTTCTTCCATACTTGATAAAAAATGTCCCCATTTCYRRCACTTTATGGGATATCATCCTCCATCCATCACATTGCCCTTGAAAGGGGCTACAAAGGTTYAGGAAGTGGAGGATCACATAGGGCTCCAACAAGAGGTTCTCAAACTATTGAAGGACAAGTTGGTTATGACACAAACTAGGATGAGACAACAAWCAAATCAACATCACAATGAAAGCRRATTTGAAGTGGRGTATTGGGTATTTTTTAGGCTACATCCAAATAAATAGATGCCCCTCAAGCAACAAAACAAGRACAATAAATTAACACCTAGAACWATTTTGGCCCCTATAAGGTGTTGCAAAGGATTGAAAGTATGGCTTACAAATTGGAATTTTCACCATATTCACATGTACATCCARTATTCCATGTTTCTTGCTTAAAGAAGGTAATTAATGAAAATATYCTAGTCCAARCTATTTTACCAGAGATTAATGAAGAAGGGAAAATCATACTAGAACTAGAAACAATYCTTGAAACAAGGATTATGYGGCTTCAAAATYGAGCAATTACTTAGTACTTCGTCAAATGGAAGAACTTACCAGTGGAAGAGGCAACATGGGAAGATGATTTCTTCATGTAGAAACACTTGTAGTTAGTCAAGTGTTGAGRACAACACTTTTTTGAAGGGRAGGGGCATGTTAAGCCCTAGAGAAAGCCCCATGTTAAGTATAAMACTGCTTATKAAGCCCTAGATATTGAATTATTACATTTCTAGTGTTAYATTTGTATTTAGGATAGAACCCTTCATTATACTTGTACCCTTTGTCTCCTATATATATATACCAAGGAGACCCAGTCTTAGAATYATGTTATCTCATCTTGTACATTGAATATATTGTAAAMGGAGGTGTCCCCCTCAAAGTGGATTGTTATTCATTKACTTTTTATCATTCTCAAGGYGTTGGATTATAACATYGTCTTCTCCACATGGATGYTGGTTTMGTTAGTTTGTTGTCTAAGAAGTACKATAGTGGGCAAGAAGGTGCTAGTGCATGAGTTCCTTGAAGAACTTGTGAGTTGTAGGAGGAAAATTGAYAGCTTTAAGGAAGGGGTGGAGACCTTTCCTTTGTGTAGTAGAAACGATAGTGCTGAAGCAATGGATACTTTCTTGGGGGAGCAAGGTAGTCTAGYTCTAAGTGGACAGATGGAGACAATAAAGGAGTTGACCAATAAATGTGTGCATTTGACCTAGATGGTTCAACTAGGAAATAAGACCAAGTTGACAAGGAAGATTCTCRCCCACCTTTTTATATGGGGACYGAAGATGAGKCAAAGTGCTCCTTGGGCAGTTTGAGGATGATTTACAAGATGACCTAGAGATCATGAAATCATTGGTTAATGGTGATGAAAGTACTGGTGCAGRCATGCYTCTCTTAAGAAAGAGTTTTGGAAGTCTTTTGGTTGAATCATTTGACTTTGRGGACTTTGGAAAAACTATTGGAGTGTTCGAGGGTAGTAGTTGTGATGRCCATCTACCACCCTCTTCTTGAATATAGAGMTTAGTGTGATCTACTTCCTAGGAGTTGGTAGTGGAGCCTAATTGCACCAATAAAATGTGCCAAGTTCAATTAACAAGTTAGAGTGTTGAGTTGTAGGAGGTGACTTGACAGTTTGGAGGTGAAGGTGGTGACCTTGCCTTGATCCAATAACGTTGTACAGGTAGATAGAAGTGTGGAATGAAGTGATTGTTTTAGGTATGAAGAAGTTCATTCTTATGTCTTGGGAATGATAGTCAGATTGGCCACCTAACTAGTTCAAGGCATAGATATTTCAATGTATAGAATCTTGGAAGAATGGGTTAAGAGTATTGATGCATTAGTAGGTTTGGACATGGGAACACTTGGATGGATTTTTTTGATCTTCTTGATGAAGGTTGGATTGCAGTAGTAGTAGGCATCCATAATAGTGTTGGAATTAGATTATAGTTGCAACATGAGGAAATAGTAGCAAAAAAGAAATTTAGGAGGCATTGTTGGCAAAATTTGGGTAAAGTCACTTTGTTCAAAGGAAGAATTGGACAGTGGGAAATCACATAGAAATTTTGGTATTCATAGTTCAGAGTAGTTGAAGAATTCAATTGTGGATGGATGGGTGGGTTTGGGTTGTATACTTGGAGGACAATAGGTTCTTGTGGATGTTTCCATGGACAACAACAAATTTTAATGGGGGAGGATGTAACACCCTAGCCTTGAATGGCTTTGGGCACCTACATTGCACAATCACCTTGGTGGTCATTGATTGACACAAATGGACATGATGGAAGGTTGATGGATAGAAGATTCAGTTTTGGAACCCTTGCATTATGGCAAGGCACACCATGGACATGTTGGGTGCACCACAGACTGTGGCAACTCACACTAGTTGGACACACCAAGGAAATCTTGGAAGGGAACTTAGCAAGGGAAGGAAAAGTAGGGGTTATGGTAGATGACCTTGTTTGATATGAAAGTATGATGCATGACATAAAATATTGGCATAGAGAGCTTGACTATTTTTTAGCTTTTATAGACTTGGGTTCTTGGGTTAAATGTAAACCCAAGGAGTTGGGTGGTCCACGCTTGGGGGTTGTGCCATATGATAGAAGTGCCTTTAGGCACAATCATCCATGGAGTGAAATCATGGGACACATTCATTGGGCACACATATGTTAGGAACACATACAATGGATGGACTTGGGTGTAATTGGTTTCACTCGAGTGCACTTGGGGGCATGGCCGAGTATACTTGGGTGTACTGTCATATGCACTTGGGCATAATTCCAAGCACACTAGGAACATATGGGCACACTTGTTGGATGCATATGGTCGATGGAGAAGGCACTAAAGGAAACAAGTTCACTGATAGCACTTGGGTCCACCTTAGAGTGAAGGGGCTTGTAAGTGAAAGGCATATAAAGAAGAGGATGCCTCAAAGGTGCTAAAGTATAAACAAGTTGAGAATTCACCAAGAGTGTAAAGGATCTCCGTGGTTTCTACTAATTTTAGGGTTAGGCACAATAGGGCGAATTTCACTAGCTGAGTTATAAAGAAGAACAAGCCAATATATGCAGGAGGAAAACTTGCAGTTGCTTCAAGGGTTGGATTGTTCAAGTCTATTGGGTAGTAGGAAGAAGGAAATATTTCCTTAGACACATTGTACATCTATGATAGAGTTTCTGGTAGGAGGTTGTAACTCCCTTGTTGTATATCTGTAACATTCTTCATCTAAATAAAGTAAAGGCATTTTTCTTGGGTGCCACCTATACATATGTGTTGTGGAATATTTATAATTGTTCGATGTTACTCCTCCTTGTTTTTCTTTGCATTGGGTAAATATTGAAATATTGGCTAAGTGTTAAATGAACTTGGACATGTACCTATTGTTGAACGAACTTAGTTGAGTAGGACCAAATTGCATTTGATAGATTGTAGCTTAAGGTGAAGTTATGGGTAGACCTTAAGTGAAGAGGCATATTTTGGTTGTAGTAGGTGTATGTTGGAAAAGACCATGTGACTGAGGCAAGGCAATGCCAAATGACCTCAAGTGCCAAAATAGACTTAGGAGAAACTCAAGTTTGCAAAGAAAAATTAGGGTAGACTATAGGTCTATGACTGAAAGAAAAAAGATAAGTTCGTAATTTCCTTAAGATGAAAACAAATGAAACTTTAAATGTTTTAGTAATGCATGTAGTTGTGTTTCATTGCTTGAGTAAATTGTGGCGTCTGAATGTCATCCTATGTTGAGAAAAGTATGACATGCAGTTACTTAAAATATATAAAGATGATCATTTATCTTTATTATGACCACGTCCTTCTCATAAACGTATAAGTATTAATATTAGTAACAGTCCATTACTCTTCATGTTAGGAAAATATTCATTAGTTGGTTATTGATATATAAATAATATAGAGTCATGATTCTTAATCTGCATGGAGGAAGATTAAACATATGCAATATTCCATATTTATCTGTGGAAACATCATACCACACATGTACAAAAAAGATGTCGAAATACATACATCCATTTACATAAATCAAACATCAATCATGTACAAGCCTTGCATAACATAGAAAAGGAAAGAGACGCCTCGAATTACAAAATTCATATATTTAAATTCCACACCCCATATTTTAATTCTTAAACGTGCTATATCTCATGATCATTGCACAATGGGTGATAAGTATTGGTGTGAAGATGATAGTGGTTAGGAATTAGAGGGTTATGAAGACCATATATCAGTGAAGGTTTGATTGCACTAGTAAGATGGTGCTCATGTGAATGGAACATAACATAGGTGTGGTGAGGGCATCACCAAAAAGAAATCGCAAGGGCATAAAGGAAGTGTACAAACAATGAACACACCCCTCCAATATTAGAAACTTGAAAAGGTGAGGAAAATATAGTGTTGGGAAAATAAATATAGATTATTTTTATGTTTCAATCCTTTTTTATACGTTTTGAAATCAAATGTAAGAAATTATTGGTGATTCCCAAAGGTACATGCATTTGAACTTGTAGCACTATCCATATTTTCCATCAAAGTATTGATTTGCATAGATTCATGAGTTTTATCATTTCCTTTTTCACAAATCCATCGTGTTATTATATTATTATAGAAGTTGAAGAAATAGGGGATTTAAAAAGTGAAAAATAATGGATTTCATGAAGAGGTGGTGTTTATAAACATTGTTATAGTATTGAATCATAAGTGAGCATAGCTCAACATATGGAAAACAAAATTTGATTGGCAAACCAATATATATGATCATCTATATAACCCAAAGTATAACCAACTCCTATGAAATAAGGAAGGCAATCAACTTTAATAACCTTAGGCATGCCCAAATATCTTATTTTTTTTTACCTCAACCTACCCACTACTTGATTTAGTTGGGATCACCTTTAGTTGGTTAACTGCCTAGTCGATCTCTCAATCGAATTCTTGAGTTGACCTTTAAATTTTGATTGATTATGTCTTGAAGATCCAAATATGTGATGAACTTGATATTTGAACACCCCCTGTTAATGCAAGTCTTTAGAGATTTAGGAGGTGAAATTATCTCTGTACACCCCTCATAATTGCAGCTTCCCAAAGCCCAAGAATACCTTGAAGTCTCACAAACTTAACTTTTTTCAACGGAATTGTGAAGATATCAATAATTTGATCATCTATCTAGTAATAGACAAGTGATACATCATTTTCCTATATGAATTGTCTCAAATAATGGGCATGAAGATCCACATACTTCATTTTAATGTGAGCAAGAGGGTATTCAACTACTTGTACTGCACTTTGATTGTCACAATTCACTACATTCAACTTCCCAAAAGGAAATTCATGCTCTCCCATTAGGTTTCAAATCCACATTGCCTTTGCTCTAGCATTAACTACACCTCTATGTTAATATTCTATGGTTGATAGGGAAGCCACCATCTACTTCTTACATGACCAAACTATGGGTCTAGATCCAAGATGAAATACATAATTGGAAGTTGACTTCTAGTCATCTTCATCTCTAGCCCAATCCGAGTTAATATAACTCACAACCAACTGGTTCATATTCTTAATACAATACTTTATACTATGTTGATATGTACCTTTGATATATAAAACAATCCTCTTTACGTCCTTCATGTAGCTCTCTTTTAGGTCCTGCATGAACTTGGAGACCACACTAACGAAAAAAGATATAGGGTGCCTATGAGCCAAATAAATGAGGCTACAAACAAGCTGCCTGTAGAGAATAACATCAACTTTTGGAGAACCACTCTCTTGAGTAAGCTTTACTCTCCATTGATATGGTGTAGCACATGGATTATCATCTTCCATATTGAACCTCTATAATAGATCCAAACCATATTTAGGTCGAGAGGAAAATATACTATCATCTATTTGCAATACTTGGATGCCGCAAAGAAATGCAACATACAAAGGTCAATCATTTAAAATGTGTCAGTTAATTGTTTCTTCAAACCCAAAATTAAGATGGAACTACCTCCAAAATGGCTAAATCATTAACATATATTGCAACAATTAAAGTATCATCATTTACATTTAAAACATACACACTATGATATGATTCACAATGTTTGAAACAAAAATTGAGAATCTTGAACCAATTGATTTTATCATACCACATCCTAGGGGATTCTTCCTAACCATATAAAGATTTTTGTAGTTGATACACAAGATTTAATTCCTTTTCAAATATTGGGGTTTGCTCCATATAAATTTCCTCAGTGAGATAATCATGTAATAAAACACTCTTGACATGATGTACCTCCCATCCAAAAAGGATAACAAGTGAAAGAATAACCATAATAGAGTTCATGTTTGCAACAAGCACACGATCTTAGTGTATTCAATACCTTCCTATTGAGAGAAAACTTGTACTACTAGTCAGGCCTTATGCCTCTCAACAACAACTTCAAATGTGAATTTGGTCTTGTAAACCCATTGATATTTCATCACATTCTTTCCTCATAGTCGAGAAACCAAGTACCAAGTTTTATTCTTCATCAAGGAATTATACCATATAATTCTGTAATCTAGGTCGACCATATGCATCTACATATGTATCCATATCACACCTCTCTAGCACACATGCCATTAAATAAACACTACTATGTTTTTTCTATACTCAAGTTTTCCTTGAGTCATTCAATCAACACTAACAATTTTAGCTGTCCTAGACACCCATTGGGGAAAACTAACGTCCCTTGTAGAAGGAGTTATCACATCAAATTCATCAAGAGACTTCATAGTCGAATGATTAGACAAGTCATTGCTTGTATTTGAATTTGTTGTACGAGTTATATTGCAAGTTGAGTTTGTCACAGAAGTGGACTATGTAGTTGACAAGTCGATAGACACACTGGTGGGTTTTGTGTAATAACAGTCGATCCAACATTCTTCAAAATTTCCAATGGATCACTACTCAAGAACCCAAATGATGAGTTCAATAGAGAAACACCTGAATCCTACTCATCAAACACATTATCCCTCCTACAAATAACTCCCTATTTGATTGAATCAAACAACCAATAGGATTTCAACTCATAAGAGTAGCCCACCATAATACAAGCATGACTCTTTGCATCTAAATTCTTTCTCTTATCATTTCAAATATGAGCCCAACCTATACATTTAAACATTATGAGAGTACCAATTGATGATTTCCTTCCATTCCATTTTTCAAGAGGAGTCATATCCCTTACAACTCTAGTTATAATCATGTTCAAAAGGTAGTTTGAGTTGTAGACTACCTCTTCTTAAATTTTGGTTGACATACCTTTGGCCTTGTTATCGCACAAGTTGTTGGTTGGGAAAATCCCGACCCAACCACCAAGTGATGACAACTAAGGGACACTATACCCAATGTCACCTCGATATAGGTCCCACACTTCAAGGGTGACTAGGTCACTCTAGGGAGGAGATCCCGGTGACCTTAGGGGGATTGAGATGGAAGGAAGGGAAGGAAGAGGAGTATCCCCGTAAAGGTCAATGATGGAAGAGGAAATTGGTTTTGATGACTCATCTTTCGGTGTTCTAAGGTTTCCAAATCTTTGGATGCCTGCAAAGGGTGTTTGTACCTACCCAAGAAATAAGAAAATCCACACTTGCATATAATAATGTTAGGTGTACAAGCAAGTTAAACTTTTTGTCCCTAATTGAAAAAATATTCAATGATATATATCAACACCTAAAGAAAATAAGGACTGCAAAATGAGTGCTAAAAGTCCATTTGAATAAGCACGATACAAGCTAGTAAAAACTAGTTTAACTCAACAATGATAGAGAGCGACTTTAGCACAAAATCAAGGCTGTCATAAAAAGATAACTGCAGTTATATTTATCAGCCTTATGGCTGTAACAAACTCATTATTACAGCAAGATATTTAACCACTAAAACTTGCTCAAAACTTGCCAAAATATGCGTTGTACTTAGTAGATTATATGGGCAGATTTTAGGCAATTTTCAATGGTTACATTAGGAGTTATTGAAGAGTTTGGTTAGGGTTTTATGCAGCCCTAATGGCTGCAGGTTAAATTTGTAACAGCAGCAAGAAAGAATTGGAGAAATGAAACACCCTAGTGGCTCAATAAATCATTCATAACATATATTTGATTCCACTAGGAACAAATTCAAAATCACAAAATTTCACATTTACCAAGGCAACAATTTATTTCTCCAATGCAACAAGTGATGACTAGTGCCTTTAATGATTGGGTGAATGGATTCAAGAAATAAATATCTATAGGTACTACCTCGTTGGGGGTGTAAATCCTCTTACTCCCCAAGGCAAGTATCCCTAGCTAGTGTTTAGGATAGGAGGGTGTATGCACATATACTTCTTTTAGTAAACCCTTGTTAAACCAATAAAATGTAAGCACAAAATGATGGAAGCTAAGGTGGGGATGTATGCCCTTATACTTCCCACCTAGCTCTAGCAAAATAACCTCGACTTGAATAACAAATGATAGAACAATGTAAAAAGCCTTACCAATTCAAGGAAAAATGCCAAGACAAACCACCACAATAGCAATTAAGAGCCTTCCAAGGCTAGCACATCACTTCCATCAACCGATAACCAAGAATATAGCCATACACAAGAGAACAAGAGAGAAACTAGCCAAATATAGTGAAATTTCAGTCCAATGCCTCTCCAAATGGGAGAGATATGTTATGAAATGAGATCTTATGATCTCTATTTATACAAAATGTCTCCAAAATAGTTTGTCCACATAATTTGAGGGTAAACCAAAATACTAAGGGTCAACCACCCTAATATTTCCCCTTTACACAAATAATATTAAACAATTCACTTAAAATTTACTTTTACACAAAAAGAAACTCTAACTTAAGGTGACGTCACCCCATTAGAGGATGTTTTGACACTAGGAGAAAGTGGTTGGTGTTGGAGGATTGTAGTTAGGCTTGCCAAAGACACATGTCAATCATCCAAGTCATTTATTCATGGTAAAAGCCTCATTTTCCTCAAAACATCCTTGTGTCAATGAATGACAACCTCACCACCAAACCCTAGCCCTCCTAGATGACGTCATGCCTCCAAAGGTGACGTTTTGCCTCTCCTAGGAAAAACGTTTGGCATGTGAGGGATAGGTTATGTCATCCACAATGTCTTCTAGGCCTCCAAAGGTATGTCTCCCTCATCCAACATGCGGTCCCTTGGCATCCACATATGGGATTCAATCCCCATGGAAGCCTAAGCTAAGCTTGTTCCTCCAAAACTATCCACCAACTAGGTCCTACAAAGACAAATAAGCATGCCCTCCAAGGATCTCAAGTCAAAATATCATGATAATTAAATCAAGTCAATAAATGAGCCACCTAAGTACGTGCATCAAATATTACCTTGTCAAACAATTAAGTGTTAAAATACATTATGTGACTTGCCAAGCTTGGATATGGTGGGGTTGACGAGGTGTCCTATTGGGTAGATCTTTCCCTAGGTCAAGGAGTATTTCCAAGAGATCCCTCTTTAAGCCATGTAAAGTGGATGAAGTGGTTAAGGATCAAGACTCAATGGGCATGGGGTTCATGACATAAAATGGGTTGTAGTGTCTCATTCATGGGTGCCTTTGTAGAGGGTGTGTGGCACCTTCGTTTGCAATGCAATTTTTCCAATCCCGTCATTTTTACATTCTTTGTTTCTTTCATGTTTTAAGGATGAGTTGAAGGTCGCTGTCATGGTGTGGTGTCCATATAATGACAATGTCACTCACAAATACCTTGTGGAAATGAGAAGGCTGGCTCATGATGAGACCCCCTTTATCTCATCCATGCAAATGAGAGCCAATACCCTGGCCTGGTGGCCAGATTATGGTAATTTCATACCACTAAGTACCCATGATCATGATAGGCTGACTCATGATGAGACCTCCTATCCTTCAACTAGCCCCCTAAGCTTTCTATCATTTTATTGTGGGTCACTCTTTTCTTACAAATAAGCGTTTCATTGCTTTCTTGGGGGATCCTTGGGTGAAGTATATGGAAGGTTTATACATAGGATTTTATCTTTTACCCAACAACAATCCCTCTGGTCCTTCATCCCCTTCTTCCCATAGAATGAGGGACAACCCCTTCCTGGGTCAATACACCCTAAAATCCCAAGAGATAAGGAAACATGGGGTTTAAGTGATGAAAAGTGGTAAGTATGGTTGAGAACGGTATGATGGCTCTTCAAGGGATTTCCTAGTAGCAAACCCATTCCCAAGGAAGACCACTTACTAGGGAAAAATGTCAACCACCAAGGTGAATTAGGGAAAAAGGAATAATGTCCAAGCATATTCCATGAAATCTAAAGAAGTCTAAGATACAACATACTCAAATGCCTCAAATATTGAAATGACACTTACCATAATACCTGACTTGTACCTCATGGAGCAAGGCCCATTGCCTCTCGAAATATAATTGGTGTGGTGGATGCCATCTAAAATATATGACCTATGTGGTTGTGAGAAGGGTCTCCATATGTGAAAGTGGATACTACTGGTCATGTAGTCTCTTGACACTCCATATATGCAACCTGAGGGCCTCAAGACATAATCTCCTTAGTTATCCCACAAAATGGAGATAAGATCTGGCTCCTACTTGGGGACATGTGCTCGCCGTAGAGTGCATGAGAACCACAACATCTCCTAGTAGATCTACGCCTACCAAAACTCATACAAAAACATCAAAGCATCTAGGATGGTGCTATCATCCTTCAACCATAGCAAATCCAAAACAAAAACTAATCTAGAAAAGAAAATTTTTGACATTTTTTTCAAAAATTTCTAAACTAATCATGAAATCAATATGAAAGTAGAGAAAAATGAAATATGAAATACATCTAAACTAATATGAGAAATAAATATGAATATGCAAGGAAATCAAAATGACCTACCTACTTACCGGGGGCCTTGGGGCTTTGAAGATCAGGTGATGGGTGATGTCAGGTGAAGTCATACAACCAATGCAACTGACTGACCATCTAATCAAAGTATCTCCCCCTATGATTAATCACGTAATACAAAAAAGATAAATCAATCACATAATAATAATGAGTATAAATACACTTATAATCGATATTGAAATAAAAATCATGGAGATGGGTGGGATGGAGGAAATCCCGCTAGAAACAATATCCACAACTATGATCATCCAAGGAATTCTGCCTAAAGTGATAGCCACAAACTTGGTCAATCCATCTCTGAAGGGGGCTATCATATGTAGACGAAGGATCATCTTCATGATCGCTGCTTCCTGAAGACCAAGAATATATGATAGGTCCCAAGAAGACCTCATGATTTCCCGGAGAAGAGGAGATGAGATAAGGGATAGGCTCAGGTCTGGAAAGAGAAAATCACGCCCTTTTCATCTTCGAATACCTATATAAATACTCAATATGAAAGTACTTCCTCTTTGTAGGGTGAGTCGTTGATGGCTCTGTGGTGGCCACGTCCTGGTATTCCTCCACAATTGAGGATGAAGGTGGCTAAGATTCCTCGAACAAATTTGTAATCATGTCATCATTAGGCTCCCAAACGCATGAAAAGTATTCCTCTGAAGATGACAAATCAAACCCCTTTTCTTGAGGTCTACCCTCAATGTTGTAAATGGGGTCTCTATAAAAAATGAGACGACCAAAATCCCACTTGCGCCTGTCAGTCTGTATGAAAATGTCTATATGCTCATCAACCATGTTGAAGGGTTCTTTCATAATACTATCAATATGAATGAAATTAACCATCTCTTCAGCTTTGTGTGCAAGTGGAGTAGAGGCATGGACTTCTTCAACTGGATCTTCAAATTCTTCATTATCGAGACTGATCACTTCTTCAACATCATGTGCAATAGGAGAGCAAGGTTGGACAACCTCGCCTTCATCAAGAAAGAGAAAATATAGCGGTGCCTCAATATGTTGTGCTTTATCATAATTCTTATTTCTTTTTATGGACATGCCCATCCATAATCTCTTCATCATAAGAGGCTTGATCCTTAGTGCATAGTTCTTTGCTCTCTTTTCTTCAAGAGGATCTATCATATCCAAGGTTTCCTCCAATACTTCTTCACTTCCGAGGTCATGGAATAAAGTATTGACAAGATCTTTGAAAGGGTCACAACTCATCATGTTCTCTTCTTGATGACTTTATTCATATGGTTGTCCTTCAAGCACTTCTTCATCGTCAAGGGGAGGAAACAACTCTCTTATGGGATTCATCATTTCCTTAGCAACTTTATTTGCATCCTTTTCCTTTTCCATCTGTAAAAATGCCATCTTTGAGTCATAACAAGTTCTGGATGAGGTTTCATCCCATGGTACCATAATTTCATTGATTGAAAAGACACCTCAATGAAGTTTCCAGGTGAGATCAAGTCTCACCAAAGGACGGAAAGGTAGAAAAAGGGAAAGGTGGGTACGTGGAAGGTGGAGTCGCTAGAAAAGTTTCAAGGGAAAATTATCAAGGGTGGAAAAGGGAACACTCTTCAATGGAGTCGCTAGGCAACCTAAGGGATATAGGATTTGGGAGGGAAGCTTGCCAAAGTGTTGTTAGGCCATGAAGAGAATTCAAAATCCTCCCTAACAACGATGCCAAAATGTTATCGCACAAGTTGTTGGTTGGGAAAATCATGACCCAACCACAAAGTGATGAAAAATAAGGGACATTATACCCAATGTCACCTCGATATAGGTCCCGCACTTCAAGGGTGACTAGGTCACTCTAGGGAGGTGATCCTGATGACCCTTGGGGGGTTGATATGGATGGAAGGGAAGGAAGAGAAGTATCCCCCTAAATTTCAATGATGGAAGAGGAAAGTGGCTTTGATGAATCCTCTCCGGGTGTTCTAAGGTTTCCAAATCTTTGGATGTCTGCAAAGGGTCTTTGTACCTATCCGAGACACAAGAAAAGACACTTTTGGATATAATAATGTTAGGTGGACAAGCAAGTTAAGCTTTCTGTCCCTAATTGCAACAATAGTAAAATATATATATCAACACATAAAAAAAATAAGGGCTGCAAAATGAGTGCTAAAAGTCCATTTGAATAAGCATGAGACAAGCTAGTAAAAACTAGTTTGACTCAACAATGATAGAGCGAGACTTTAGCACAAAAGAAAGGCTGTCATAAAAATCTAACTGCAGTGATATTTATCAGCCTTATGGATGTAACAAACTTATTATTACAACAAGATATTCAGCCACTAAAACTTGCTCAAAACTTTCCAAAAGATGCGCTATACTTAGTAGATTATGTGGGCAGATTTTAGGCAATTTTTAAAGGTTAAATTAGGAGTTATTGAAGAGTTTGGATAGGGTTTTCTGAAGCCCTAATGGCTGTAGGTTAAATTTTTAACAACAATAAGAAATACTTGGAGAAATGAAACGCCCTAGCGGCTCAAGCAAGCATTCATAGAATAGATTTGATTCCACTAGGAACAACTTCAAAATCATCAAATTTCACATTTACCAAGGCAACAATTTATTTCTCCAATGCAAAAAGTGATTACTAGTGGCTTTAATGATTGGGTGAATGGATTCAAGAAATAAAGATCTAGAGGTACTACCTCCTTGGGGGTGTAAATCCTTTTATTCGCCAAGGCAAGTATCCCTAGCTAGGGTTTAGGCTAAGAGGGTGTATGCATTTATACTTCTCTTAGAAAACCCTTGGTAAACCAATAAAATGTAAGCATAAAATGATGGAGGCTAAGGTGGGGGTGTATGCCCTTATACTTCCCACCTAGCTCTAGCAAAATAACCTTGACTTGAATAACAAATGATAGCATAATGTAAAAAGCCTTACCAATTCAAGGAAAAATGCTAAGACAAACCACCACAATAGCAAAGAAGAGCCTTCTAAGGCTAGCACATCACTTCCATCAATCAATAACCAAGAATATAGCCATACACAAGAGCACAAGAGATAAACTAGCCAAAGATAGCTAAAATTTCAGTCTAAGGCCTCTCCAAATGGGAGAGATATGTTATGAAATGAGATCTTATGATCATTATTTACACAAAATGTCTCCAAAATAGTTTGTCCACATAATTTGAGGGTAAAACACAAGACTAGGGGTCAACAACCCTAATATTGCCCCTTTACACAAATAATATTAAACAATTCACTTAAAATTTACTTTTACACAAAAAGAAACCCTAACTAAAGGTGACATCACCCCTTTAGTGGATGTTTTGACACTAGGAGCAAGTCATTGGTGTTGGAGGAGTGTAGTTAGGCTTGCTAAAGCCACATGTCAATCATCCAAGTCATTTCTTCATGGTCAAAGCCTCATTTTCCTCAAAATGTCAAAGCCAGGCTTGTTCCTCCAAAACTGTCCACCAACTAGGTCCTGCAAAGACAAATAAGCATGCCCTCCAAGGTTCTCAAGTCAAAATATCATCATAAGTAAATCAAGTCAAGAAATGAGCCACCTATTGGGTATGATCTTGGATATGGGAGGGTTGGCGAGGTGTCCTATTGGGTATATCTTTCCCTAGGTTAAGGAGTGTTTCCAAGAGATCCCTCTCTAAGCCATGTAAAGTGGGTGAATTGGTTAATGATCAAGAATCAATGGGCATGGGGTTCATGACATAAAAGGGGTTGTAGTGTCTCATTCATGGGTGCCTTTATAGAGGGTGTGTGGCAACTTCGTTTGCAATGCAATTTTTCCAAGCCCATCATTTTTCTATTCTTTGTTTCTTTCATGTTTTAAGGAGGAGTTGAAGGCCACTATCCTGGCATGGTGTCCAGATAATGATAATGTCACTCACAAATTCCTTACGTAAATGAGAACGCTGGCTCGTGATGAGACCCCCTTTCTCTCATCCATGCAACTGAGAGCCACTGCCCTGGCTTGGTGGATAGATGATGGTAATTTCATACTACTAAGTACCCATGATCATGATAGGCTGACTTGTGATGAGACCTCCTATCCTTCAACTAACCCCCTAAGCATTCTATCATTTTATTATTGTGGGTCTGATCCAGATTATTTTCGGCACGAAATGAGATCAGAGATATAATAAAGAAATGCACAGAGATATCGCATATATTCAATAATATAATAGAAATGTATCAGAGATGCAACCATAAAAACAGATATACATTAATACACGATTTATATTAATGAAATAAATGTACAGAGACTGTAAAATACAAAGTGAAAGACTCGATAGAATGGTGGCAACTTATCTCTGAGACGAGATGTGATGGCTACTCGCATTCGCAAGAAGATGATTACAATGAATCTCTTAAGGCCTTTTTACAATAAACAATAATGCCAAAAACCCTAAACATCCAAAAACCTAACCCTAGGAGATGAAGTGCCAAAAGTCACGTGGGCCCCGTTTGGGTAAGTTAGTACATCAACTTCTCGGGGTCGCAACTTTTGCATACGATCTCCATTTTAGGCGTATGATAGCTCGTTGGAAAGGTATCACCGAGAAGATTCATTTTGGGGGCTCAATCATGCCTTTGGCTATCATTGAGAACCTCGATCTCGAAAAACCTTCATTTAGGCCCTCAAAATGGCCCCGGAAGTTAAAACTTGCTAAAAATAGTAAATTTCCAAAATTGCCAGAAAACTATTTTGAGCTAGACGAAAAAGGTGGGTGGCCACCGATATCCACCTGGATCAATCCTCCCTCCTTAGGAAGAAATGGTCTCCATTGCGTTGAGTTCCCGGGGGAGAGGGAAAAGCGTTTGCTGAATCTACATCTTGGTGAGTTTCTTGCCTTGCTGGAGACGTCGCGCTGCTCAGTTTGTGGAAGTCTGTCACGAACCTGTTGAGGCTGAGGCTGTTCAAAAAGTTGAGCTACATGAGAGGACGATGTGCAGAAGGAATATTTGTTCTTTGCTGCAACCTTGTCGACCTGCTTCTGTTGGATAGAAGGTGCTTGGGGTGAAGCTGTAGTGGTTGCAGTGTCCTTCTGTTCCCCTTTTGAACAGATTGTGAAGAAGATGAATTTTGCAGTATGAGATACTACCTTGTGACACTTTTTAGGTGGAACAGTAGTCGGAACTACCTCTAGTATTCTGTAGAGATGACCCCCCAGAGAAACAATGACACTATGGGGTCGAGACTCATAAACAATGTGGCACTTCCACATATATGGTTGGCCCAAGAGAACATCACAGACATCTAGTGGGGAGACATCACATAATGCCTCATCCATGAAGGGTTGGATTCCATATGACAATAGACATTGCTGGCTGACACGAAGATCTCGTCCTTGGCGAAGCCACCCGATGTTGTATGGCTGCGAGTGTGGTGTTGTCGACAATCCTAACTGTTTGATGACCTGTGATGAGATGAGGTTCTTCTGGCTTCCACTATCAACAACAAAATGCAGCAGGGTCCCCTTCACCCACATCTGTGAATGAAAAAGGCGCCCCCCCTCTTCAGGATCTGTTGGTTCTTCTGGTTGAATTGTTGCAGTCATGACAATAGAAGTGGGGTCTGCGTCAATGATCTGTCCTTTACCAGTACTTTCAGAATCAGATTTTGAATCGGGGTTCGTCTCCTTGTCTTTGATCTCGACCACCAATGATTGTTTTGAGTGACATTCATTGGTGTTGTGCCAGGGGATTTTGTGGAAATCACACCATTTTTTGGTGTCCTTCTTTGTCTTCCCGTGACCCTTCTTTTCATGTGGCTTGGACTGGTTTTCAGAAGACTGTTTGTTAGGGATGTCTTTGTCATACTTTGGTTGTTGCAGATTTGCAGAACCAAAATCCCATTTGTTCTGGTGCTTAAAATTTTGCTCGATTTTAACAACATATTGATAGGCAGCACCGAGTGATGAGATGTCCAGAAAATCCATTTCAGTTTGGATGTATCTATGTAGAGCCCCACGATATTTCAGAACCAAATGTTGTTCGGAGTCTTTGATACCCAGTTTGGTGCGCAAGGTATGGAAGGTATTGGTGAACTCCGGAACTTCTTGGCCCCTCTCTTGTTGTAGTGTGGTCCATCTCATGTATTGGTCCTCATAGTTTCCAATAGGGTAATATTGTTCCTTTACCGCATCCACAAAAAAATCCCAAGTGGGATCGACCCCATATATTTCAGAATCCTCTGTGGAACTCTGCTCCCAATAACTTTCCCACCAATGTTTGACATGGGAGAGAGATTTAAGGAGTGCGAAGGTGATCTTTTCTTTGTCGGAAAAATTGTGAACAGAGAAATAACCTTCTAGCAGATTTAACCATTTGTCTAGGGCTTCTGCATCTATATGTCCTTCAAATACATGAATATCAAAATTAACTTGTACCTTGAAAGGCGAGGTGCCTCCAAAGTGATCGCTTGATGAAGATGCACCTATTTCTATTGGTAGGCATTGAAGGATGTGGGAAAAATTCTCCATCATTTCGTCTCGCTGTCGCGTGAGAGATTGTCAAGCAACAGACTGATAGGATCGTCTGCTCCGTTGTTTTTCTTTTCTTCTGACATTGAGGGTTTCTTGGGTGTGAGAGAGAGATTGTCCTCAAGAGTGACAATCTTGATATCCAACTTGCTATACTCAGACCTTGTCGGGGACATGCACTGAAAAAAATGACCAAGAACAACCTGCTCTGATACCACTGATCCGGATTATTTTCGGCACGAAATGAGATCGGAGATATAATAATGAAATGCACAGAGATATCGCAGATATTCAATAATATAACAAAAATGTATCATAGATGAAACCATAAAAACAGATATACAGTAATACCTGATTTCTATTAATGAAATAAATGTATAGAGACTGTAAAATACAGAGTGAAAGACTCGATAGAATGGTGGTAGCTTATCTCTGAGACGATATGTGAAAGCTACTCACATTCACAAGAAGATGATTACAATGAGGCTTTGAAGGCCTTTTTACAATAAACAAGAATGCCAAAAACCGTAGAATTCCAAAAACCTAATCCTAGGAGATGAAGCGTCAAAAGTCATGTGGGCCCCGTTTGGGTAAGTTAGTACATCAACTTCCCGGGGTCGTAACTTTTGCATACAATCTCCGTTTTAGGCGTATGATAGCTCATTAGAAAGGTATCGCCAAGGATATTGATTTTGGGGGCTCAATTATTCCTATGACTATCATTTAAAACCTCGATCTCAAAAAACTTTCATTTAGGCCCTCAAAATGGCCCCGGAAGTTAAAACCTACTAAAAATAGTAAATTGCCAAAATTGCTACAAAATTGTTTTGAGCCAGTCAGAAAAAGTGGGTGGCCACCGATATCCACCTGGATCAAGGTCCCCCTTTTCTTACATATAACCGTTTCATCGATTTCTTGGGGGATTCTTGGGCGAAGCATCTGGAAGGTTTATACATAGGATTTTATCTTTTATCCAACAACAATCCCTTTGGATCTTCAACCCCTTCTTTCCATAGAATGAGGGACAACTCATTCTTGGGTCAATACACCCTAAAATCCCAAGAGATAAGGAAACATGGGGTTTAATTGATGAAAATTGGTAAGTATGGTGGCTCTTCAAGGGAGTTCCTAGTAGCAAACCCATTCCCAAGGAAGACCACTTACTAGGGCACTGTTATCCCCGATATCTAGGGATAACTAGGAGATCATGTCTCGAGGCCCACATGGTCCTAGACATGGAGTACCGAGAGCAGGAGCGACCTGAGCATGGTCCTGGAGGACCCATCTTCTTCTTCTCAGCCAGACTTGTCCTGCCAGCAGTACCAGCCTCTATCACTACCGGCTTGGGCTTGCATCAGAA
>ML830794.1:0-15924 GCA_009831015.1 Picea engelmannii | reverse complement strand
GCTATCATTGACTTCGTCAATAATAGCATTATTCATTTGCTCATATATTGATTAGAAGATAGTCATTTGTTTTAATAAAGTACTAATCCACTGCAAGCATATATTCTAGTTGTCTTTGTTTTGTCTCGCAAACAGGTGCATCAACAGTGGTTATATCTTTGTGACTATATTTTTCTTGGGCAGCGATCTGTGAAAGGGGTATCCTTGACTTGTCCTTTTATCCTTACCCTTTCATTTACCCAGATTGCCTTAGGGACGTCTCCCTTGGACTTGCCCTCCTAAATAGAAAGAGCCCCCNGAGGTGACAGTGGGTGGGGAAGCTCCTGTTACGCCGGTTTCAAGCCCTGACTCAAGCCCTTGGAACTATCCTACAAACCGTGCGATAACAGGCACAATGTTAACCACCAAGGTGAAATAGGGAAAAGAGCATAATGTCCAAGCATATGTCATGAAATCTAAAGCAGTCTAAGATACAACATACTCAAATGACTCAAATATTGAAATGAAACTTACCATAATACCTGACTTGTACCTCATGGAGCAGTGCCCATTGCCTCTCGTAATCCAATTGGTGTGGTAAATTCCATCTAAAAATCTATGACTTCTATGGTGGTGAGAAGGGTCTCCATTTGTGCAAATGGATACTACTGGTCATGTAGTCTCTCGACACTCCATATCTGCAACATGAGGGCCTGAAGACATAATTTCCTTAGTTATCCCACAAAATGGGGATAACATGCCTAAAGCAAGCATCATGCCATTTTGACCAAGGTCCAATTCTTCCTTTCAAAAACACCGTTAGTGTGTAAGGTACATGTATATGTTAAGAGATACCATGTTTTCACAAGTATCTTTCAAATCCTTTACTCACATATTCTCCCCCAGTATTAGAGACCACATTGATTTTCAACTAATGCCCTAATTTTTTATCTTTTAAAAGACATTGTATTTGTTCTTCAAGAAATAATACCCAAGTATACCTAGAAAACACATTAATGAAGGTCAAAACATACCTTGCACCTGCTAATGATGGTTGGTTCATTATACAAATGTCACAATGGAAAATTTCCAACCAAATCTTTTCTCTCGAGGACATTCTAGCCTCAAATGCAACTTGGTGATGCTTTCCAAACACACACCCTTTTACATACACCATCAGGGGGCACTACCCTGGGTATCCAGTCAATCATATTAACTTCACCATAAATTTCATACTTCAAAATTTTAGATCTCCAAGTTGTTATGAGTGTAGTCTCTTGGATTTGCTCAAAGAAATCATGGGAATTAAAAAACCTATCTTTAGGGTCAAGAATAGCCTAAAAAACAACAAAAAATCCCTTGTTAATATCCTTCACAACAAAACTATCCTGCTATAATTCAACCTTCTCCTTCACAACAAAACTATCCTGCTATAATTCAACCTTCTTACCTGTTTGAGTTAGTTGAATCATCAATCCTAGCTATGAGTGTAGTCTCCTAGATCTTTCTTAGAGAAATAATGTGACAAACAAACTTGTTTGACAACTATAAGAATATCCAATTTAAATAGGATAAAATAGAGAGATCCATAAGGATAAATATAATTGATAAATATGAATGTGATATGCATACAAATGAGGGTGAGGGCCATATATATACCCACGCAAGGATGCCCTTTCACTAAGAGACATGACTTTTCATTAAGATGTGTCTCTTCATTACATATTAATTATTAATTATTTTTATCTATATGTGTTTGTTACATTGTCTTCCTCTTTTGAAATGCTTTGTCCTCAAAGCATATTGATGGAAAAGCATTACGTCTTTTTTCTAGATTGTAATGTCTTCACTTGGTTCTTGGTTCTTGATGATGTTATGGTTGATGATATGAGAATATATGAACTTCTAAGTGTTGAGTGTTGGGTCCTCAATTTGAACTCTTTTTGTCACTTCCATGTATAAAATTCTTTGTGAACCTATGCCTCTGAACTCTCTTATACTCTATTATCACCTATTTTTCCATAGTTATTCCCCTATCTATAGGTTGTGTATATCAAAGGACACACTCAAGATAAATTTGTCTATCTTTGCATATTTTCACCTTTCTAAATGCAAATTAGTATGAAAGTCATTTTATTAATAAATAGCTACAAAGCACATATTGTGTAGAAAATTTATATTTTTGTAGCGATTGAACATTCTGTAGCAGATTCACAACTTTGCAAGGCTGTGTGCATCCCAAGGATAAACCGTTACTTGGAGGAGGTTCAAAATAGTCACCAGATAGTTTATTACTCATCAATTGATATTTTGATCCAAGAGGGCCAACGTGGGAGCGAAATCAAACTCTAGGTCAACATAGAACGTTGTGGTAGAGCATTCGAGCTGTTAGGCTCCAAATCATCCTCGATGTGTCAGAAAATAGAATGTGAGAATTTCATGCATCATTGTCATGAAATCCTTTCTATGCGAGTCATTCAAATAAGCTCATCCAACCATGATTACAACATATCATGTTTGTAAAGTATATGTGCGTTGTTTTCTAGTTAGTATTTTACAAAAATCCACAGGCTTCAGATCTAATGGGATCATTGTAATGTTATATATACTCGATCTTGAGATCCTACGAGGGATATGAGATGGTGTAGAATTGTTGTAATGTTACTCTGCGTATATTGATTATGAGAATTAATACAAGTTCTGTTGACCATTCATCTTATGCGTTATGAGTGTTAAATTTGTAGTTTAGTATTGTAGCATTTTCAACAGTGTTATCTAAACCAAGAGGCCCCTCTGTATGAGGTATATGTTGCTTAAATTCTAAATTATATTTTCTTTGATTTAAGAAGAAAGCGCGATTTTGTTTATTGTCATTTACTTATAGAATTCAAGTTATGAATTTTACTTTTTAAAACTGAAGAAATACTAGTGTACAATTTGTTAATTAAATAGACATTATCTCGTTTAATTACAAAAACCTTCATTTCACATAATGATTGAAAGAATGTAACAACCATTACAATTGATAATTCAATAGGTTAACGGATTCAAGTGCCCATAATCATTTATGCAGTGTTGCATTCATTTTGTTTTTGTAGTGTTGCATTAATTATGTTTCTGTAGCATTACAATAATTTTGTTAAAATCATTTCTCTAGCAAAATAGTGAGAAGTTAGTATTGCATTTGTTCATTTAGAAATTAGTCATAAAATAAATATTGCATAACAATGTATGCACTCCATTAGTTTATGAATCCTGGATTGACGAATTTAATGTAATAGAGTTCAATCAATTGAATAGACTGACATTTTTGGCGCCGTTGCCAGGGAAGTGCACAAATAATTTATTTTTTCTTTTTATCATTCTAAATGCACATAGGAATGAATGCATGGGAAGAGATATGGTAAGACAAAAATACAACTTTAATATAATTTTTTATGGTATTATAGCTTGACACATTCACTATAAGTAGATATGTCTTCACCAATTTAAATCATGATAAGTAGAATGCATGAATATGTGCAGATATCCTAGAGGTAGATTTACTAGTGGTAGGACTACACCAACCACCAATTCACCCACTCCATCACATGTTACTATAAGATCCAATTCATCCACTAACCCATTTGCAGGTAGAATTACAAGAGGAGGACGATCAGGTAGGATTGTGACTGCACAAATGAAAGACACAACAAAATTTGGAGAAGGCAGTTCCAAAGAGATAATTATAGAAATATCACAAGAAGTTGTCATACTCTCATCCCATCTTCATGGAGAAGAATCGATCAATGTTCAACTAGAAATTACACTTTTATAAAATGCCATTGAGGAGCCAAAATTCTTTGTCTCATCAAAGGAATATATAGATCTCAGGAAAGACAACATGTCTGGAATATTTGGTGACCGAGAAGAGGAAAGAGGACCTGGAGGTGGAGAGGAAGAGAGATAAGAACGAAAAGAAAGACAGTAAAGGCCATAAGGTATAGGAACATCAACTATTGAAAATGAATATGGATTCCCAATTTTGGATCCAACGGTAGAAGTTGAAATGAAGGACATACCACCATAAACATTAACCAACTTTCATGGTATGATAAATGAGGACCCAAAGACTTCTCTTTTCGAATTTGATGTATTATGCCGTATCTATGATTATTCTTCTGATGCTAAAAAACTCAAGTTGTTTCAAGCCACCCTTAAGGATGTTTCTTTACATTGGTTTATGGGATTGGGAGCTAATACTATCAAAACATGGGATGAAATGCGAAAAATGTTTCTTTTAAAGTATCATGAATATTGTACAAATCAAGGCGTGAGAGAAGAAATGTTTAAAATGACACAAAAAGAGGACATAATACTTGAGTATTACTTAGAAAGATTTCATTATACTGTTATAAGGGAAAGGTAAAATCATCTAGATTTGGATACTCTTAAAGTCATTTTGCTTTGTGGAATTAGAGATGAATGAATTGATGTGCTTAATATTATGGGAAAAGAAGATATTTCTCACTTAACCTATCCATAAATTTGTGATGTATGTGCACATATCTCTCGAGGAAAGTCTAAATATGGTAAGAGACCTAGGGATTCTATCTCTAGAGTCAACAAATCAACAACCAATGGGGTAAGTAGAGCTAAAATTGGAAATTTATTGAACAATTTCAAAACTGATATTCTCAGTACTCTTGGTTCTCAATTATATACATTGAAAATTAAGCAAAATAAAGAGGAAGAAAATGCAACCTTAACTTATTTTTGGTCCAAAATATAGAAAAAGGCACCCTTTAAGAGAATGTTCTTTGGATAACATTGAACTTTGTGGTATATGTTGCAAAACATTATGCTACATAAAATTGCCCATGTCTATCGGAACTCAAAGTGGTCTACCAAGGGAATCAAGAAGCTACAAAACAATTGTGTTTTTTTTCACCAAAAAGACCTTGGCATTCAAGGACTTCAGGTATATCTCAAGACCCTTCCCAACAATTCAATTCTTATTATTCAAATCAACAATACTCCTAACAAAATCTGACTCCTCATATGACTTGGAAAGCATGGCCACCACGACAAGTACAAACTCAACCATGTAAATAAGGTTGGTGAGGACATACCTATGGAACCTTGCCTGCTTATCCTTAACACACGTAGCAAAAATACATCCAATATCCTTCACAATCATAGTATCCCCCAAAAATCCAACAAACATAACCTACTCAACCACAACAACCACAAATTTCACAACCTCAACAATTACAATTACCATCAAATCAACATCCAAGACCTACCCAACTACTTGCACAACCCGTTTCTAACCCCAACAATAAAGTAGCTCAACCCGCTTACAATGCTGAGCTACAAAATTTTGCCACCTACATGATTACTCCTCTTGATCTAAATGACACTCTTCTTATATCAAGAAAAATACTTCATCAAAATTCTCCTATTATTACTAAAGAACCAATAGAGGAGGAAAATCCTAATCAAAGAAACAATAATGATAGTTATAATGCATTAAAATAAACTTCTTCCTCTACAATAAATCAATCACAACAATCTAGCATTCCTCTTTTCCCATAAAGTTTTATTTTTAGATAAGCAAATCAAACAATATGAATATGATTTATTTTATGAGTTAAAGAAGGCTTGTATTAAAATTACATTACTGCAAGTAATCAAAGATATACCAATCTATGCTAAGACAGTGAGGGAATTGTGTTTAAAGTAACCAGGGAGAAAGAAAAAACACCCACATATAGTGCACGTTATTAGTAAATTGGCATATCTAATGTTGGGTAAAATTTATATGCAAAAATATGTTGATCCTGGTAGTCCCATTGCAAAAATTCATATCAATAATGTTGCAATTGCAAATAAATTAATAGATTTAGGAGCAAAAATAAATGTTATGACAAATGGAACTATGGATGATTACAATTGTCTAATCTTCGTAATACACCCATAGTTTTACAACTAAGAGATAAATCAACAATAAACTAGAAAGTGTATTAGAGGATATCATAGTCTCTTTAGATTTTTGGGAGTACCCTGCATATTTTATGGTTTTACAACCTAAATCTAACTTGGGTGGTCATCCATTAATATTAGGGAGGCCATGGTTAGCTACAGTTAATGCTTTTATCAATTGTATATAAGGAGACATGCCAATTGCACATGGGGATTCAGTTAAAAAAAACATTTTGTATCCACCCGCTAAAGCTTTAACTGAATCAGAATTTATAAAATCCTTTCAAGATGCAAATAATGATGAAGAAACAATACAACCCATTTTAACTATTGACCAAGCTATGAATTTAAAAAAGGATATTGAAGAAAATCAAATCATTAATTTTTATCAATAATTCTGATTTTACTCAATATCCTAGGGGGAAACATACTTTTGATCATATCTTGGAATTTTGTTTTAGGAAAATTGTACTATGGACACTTTACCAACACTTTTTGGTTCATTGTATTTCATTAATTCAATATTAGAATCAAGTAGCACCGTTGTTGAAATTCATAGGAAAAAACCTTAAATATAAACTCTAAACTTGAAGAATTCCAAAAAGAACAATTAATTCAAAAGCTATAGAAGTATTCTGGTGTACTTTCATGGGAATATATTGATATGCATGGAATCCATCCTAATACATGTATTCATCACATTTATATAGAGGAAAATTCCAGGCCAATCAGAAAACCCCAAAGATGTATGAACCCAATCTTGAAGGAAATTGTAAAAGAAGAGCTACAAAAACTACTAAATGTGAATTTCATATATCCAATTTATGATAGTAAATGGGTATCTCCTTTAGTAATTGTTCCTAAAAAGAATGGTAAGTGGCATATTTGCATAGACCATAGGGAATTGAATAAAACTACCTTAAAATACCATTTTCCCCTACCATTTATAGATCAAGTTTTAGATACCTTAGCAGGGAAAAATATTTTTCTTTTCTTGATGGGTTTAGTGGTTATAATAAAATTCAAATTGTTCTAGAAGATTAGGATAAAACCACATTCACATGCCCATGGGAGACGTATGCTTACAAAGTACTACCTTTTTGGTTGTGCAATGCTCCTGCTACTTTTCAACGTGCTATTCTAGGTATCTTTTTTGACTTGATCCATGATTGTGTAGAAGTATATATGGATGATTTCATTGTTTATGAATTTTTTTTTGAGTAAGCATTAGAAAATATTGAAAAAGTTTGATCAGATGTCAGGAAACTAATCTTTCATTAAGTCAGGAAAAATGCCATATATTTCTTACTCAACGAATTGTTTTGTGTCATTGTATATCATCTGTAGGAATAAAATCTGATCCGGAAAAAGTAGAAGTCATTTCTAAACTTCTAATGAAAAAGACCCAAAAGGATGTTAGGAGTTTCTTGGGACATGCTCACTACTACATGGTATTTATTGAAAATTTCACAAAAATAACATCTCCATTATTTAAACTGCTCACTAAAGATAGTGAATTATTTTGGAATATTCCTTGCCAAATTACTTTTGAAACATTGAAAGAAAAGATTTCTGTAGATCTTGTTTAAGAGGGCCAAATTGGTCTCTCCCCTTTCACATATCCACAAATGCTTCAGATACAACTTTAGGAGTAGTGTTAGGACAAAAAGAAAATCAAATTTATCATTCCATTTATTTTGTTAGTAAAAACATTACACCCCCTAAATTGAATTACATAGTTACAAAAAAACAATTTATTGCAATAGTGCACACCATCATAAAATTTAGGCACTACATCACTGGTTATGAGATATTTATTCACACTGACCATTCTTCCATAAGATATCATACGAACAAACCAATTAATAATGGAATAATTACTAGGTTGATTCTTCCATTACAAGAATTTAACATCACTATATTAGACAGACCTGGAAGAGAAAATGTAATTGCAGATTTTCTTTCCAGAATTCATAATGAAGGTGAATTAATTCCTGTAAATGATAATTTTCCTGACAAGATTCTATTTGAAATATGTACTAAATCTCCTTTGTTTGAAGATATCACCAACTATTTGGCTACGTGAAAGTTTCTTCAACACCTTTCAGCAAAGGAGAAGCAAAAGGTTGCCAGACTTAGTGCCTCATATTCTTGGATTGGTGGAAAATTTTTCCTTACTATACCTGATCTAATTATTCAGAGGTGTGCACGAGAGGATGAAGTGTTTGACATATTAAATGCATGCCATGATGAGTCATGTGGAGGTAATTTTGCTGACAAAAGAACTACATACAAAGTCCTTCATCTGGGGTATTATTGGCCTACTCTTTTCAGAGATGCCAAGAAGTACGTCAGAAGCTGTGATCATTGTTAGCAGATGAGATGATTAGTGCACGCAGATGAAATGCCTCTACAACCTTAAGTACTCATCCTTAAGTACTCATAGATCCTTTTGAAAAATGGGCTTTAGATTTCGTAGGATCTATCACTCCAATGTCAAGGAACAAGAGGTATATTATGGTATGTATTGAATATGTTACTAAATGGGTAGAAGCTAAACCTCTTCTTCATGCTACTGAACAAGATGTTGTATAATTTTTATTTGATGATATATTTGCTCGTTTTGGTGTTCCATGAGAAATTGTCACAGATCAAGGCACTCAATTTACATCAAAATTTGTCTAGATCATTACAAAACAATATAATATCAAGCATTGGAGTCTTCTCCATACCATCCGCAAGCCAATGGTAGGTGGAATCCAAAAACAAAGTTCTTGAAGCCATATTAACGAAAACAGTTCAATTGCACCATCGAGATTGGACATATAAGCTTCTAGAGGCACTTTGGACATATCGAACTACATGGACGAATACAACCAAACACACACCATATGAGCTAGTATATGGTAAACAAATTCTTATCCCTATTTTGTTCCAAATAAAAACTTTCAGAACAACAACCAAGTTGGGAGTGGATCTTTCATATGCTCAACAACATAGGATAACACAAATTAATGAATTGGAAGATATGTGTCAAGATGGAATTCAACACACCACCACCATCCAACAACAGAGAATGAAATGTCATGAAAAATTCATCAGAAAGAAGAAATTCAAACCATGTAACTAGGCTCTTTTATTGGATTCCAAATTTAAAATTTTTGAAGGAAACCTTAGTACTCGTCGGTTAAGACCGTATGAGACATATATAGTTTTTGATAATGGATTAGTCAAGATCAAGACCATTGATGAAGAAGGAATTCCTTTTATAGTAAATGGACATAGATTAAGGTTATATCAAAAACATTTAAACATAAAAGAATTTGTTCACAATCTGCCAGAACAATAAGAAATGGATATAGTGACTAAGGGAAGCCCTTCCCCTGCTCCCATCTCAAATTGATTTTTCTTTCTCCTTATATATATATATAAATGAGAAAAATAGATAAAAAAAATAACGATAAAAATAAGAGTGCAACTTGTGAAAACTAGTTTACTGGTGCAGTTGTGCATGGATTCTATTTGAAAACCAACGATCTGGTGGACATAATTCAATTCCTTTCAAAATAACCACACTATTCTTCAAAATCTCCTGTTCAACATTTTGGTGTTCGAGCCTTTGATTCTTAGAAAGTAGAGTTTCTTTTCCAAATAAGATAGTAGAAAAACCAGTTTTTCAAGTTAGTTTCTGCAACATCTAAACAAATAGTTTTTTCTCTTCATTTCTCTAGATAAAAAAGTTCAGATATTTTAGAATTGTTTATATTTTTAGAATTACAACATAGAGTTTTCAGAGAAAATCTTTCAGTGGTCTTTAGAATGACCAATGCCTTTTTTTACCAATTCCTGTTCATAATTTAAGAATCTGATTTCTAGCATTTCAGATCTTCTTCCAGACAGATATGGAAAAAATGGAAGTTGCACAACAATTTAGTTAAATTCTAGAGATTACTATTCAAATTTTTCCACATAAGGATCTCCAGATCAAGTTAATTCCTCTAGTTTTTAGACTTTCAGAAGTTACAAAGTTTTTTAGTAGCTACCAAAATTCCCCTTGAATGTTTTTGAGAAATTACTAAGTGTTAACTTATTTCCAAATCTAGTATGCAGACTATCAACACCGTTTTCATGGCATGCATGAAACACTTTCATGCATTCTATCATGAAATTCATCATCTACAATTTTGAAATTTCAGATTAGTCATCAACAGTTTCAGATAAATCATTAGTAGTTTGAGATTTTCCAATGGTCAACAATAGTTCTTTATTCAACAAGTAAGGATACAACATGAACAATAATTTTTTTTCATCAGAGTCAAATTTGGTTCATAGTTCCTCCTGTAGCTTCAACAAAATGAAAGGTGATCAAAATCATGTTTGTAGGTAATCAAAGGTAATGAATTTTCAACTATGTTTGCTATTGGAAGTGTGAAATATGTAAAAGAATTTGGACAAATTAATAACAAGTCTTGGTATACATTTATCCTACCTTATTTCTTATAAACCTATGATTTACCTTATCTTATTCTATCCTTTCTTATATCACCGCTTCCATTTCATACTCTTAAAACTTACCATAAGATAACATCTCTCACATAAGATTAACACTCTCATGATTATATATTATGCATGTCAAAATTTTATTTTGATATGCATTATTTAAGTGTTAATTACTCCGAAATCACCTAAGCTATGACTCAAATCATTCATGGGTGACAACACTATTTTGAATTATTCCTTGGAAATCAACATTTCAACCGAAGTGACCATTTTTCATCATTTAAACAACATGCATAATCATAAACCAAACCACTTCCCGAATTTTACCCTCATCCAAATTTGATATAGCAATAATATCATTCCTCTCTCTATTCACTGTGACTAAGAGTTGATTTCAAGACCTAACATCTCCCTTAACATTGTAAAATGAAGCATGGGTTTGGTAATTAGACATGAACCAATTAGCTTAGAGCTCTTGGATGCATATCCAAAATGCTAGAGGAGATTCAAAAAAACGGGCTAGCTATCATTTTTATAGAAATTTCAAGGCTACAATAAGTAGGTAACAAATAATTTGTTGAAACATTTGATGGAACTCAAGCCAAAATGGAGATCTGAAGCTATAGGTTTCAGAAGATTTTATTGCTCAAGCTATCGACTTACCTCAAATTGGGGAGAAGTGGTTTAAAAATCAGAAGATGAAGGGAGATATATGGAAGGAATTTCTCAAAGAACCCGAATAATCTTTGAATTGGACCAAAGGAATGCAATGAACAAAACTAAAGAAGAAACGAAGAGACACTCTGTACATCATCTAAAAATGTCACCTTTGAGGGCATGTATGGGCTTGTCTTCTTTAACCATCTCATATTGCTACCACACTTCAAAGAAGGCCAGTAAATCAATTTACCATATTATTTATTCAATAGTTTAAAGAAGATGACACAAAGCATACGAAAAAAACCTAGGAACCTATACATTTTTTTATTTCATTTTGGGTTAGTTAAGATTCTAGTCAAAGCTCAACTACATGAGTAGAACATGGGTTGGAAATTTTTTCTAGTTTGGAATTGATTCATAGACAAGGCATCTAAACAGAGGGTCAGGGGTTCAAAACGCAGAGCTAGCAAAACAAGGGTTCCTGAGACAAGAAATTTGAAACCAGAGCTAGAGATGATCCAGATTTATGAATGAAAAAAAAGGAATAATAGACTGAATACAACAACAAAGAGATACATAGAACAATAACAAATATCCAGTTAACAATAACTTCTATTGAATAAATAAAATAGGATGAAACTGTAAAACTACAGAAATGAAAACAACTTGTTCGAATGGTGATAGCTATATCTGAGAAGAGATGTGTCTTCTACGCACATCTGTCTGAGTAGAATGATAATAATGAGGCTCCAGAGGCCTTTTTAACTTACTCATGAATTCCAAAACCCTATACATCCAAACCTAAACATAGGAGATGAAACACCAAAAGTTGTGTGGGCCTCGATGGGTAAGTTGGTACCTCAACTTACCGAGGTCGTAACTTTTGCATACGACCTCTGTTTTAGGTGCGTGATATCCCATTGGAAAGGTATTTTCAAGAAACACCCATTGTGTTGTCAAAATTTGATTCCGTCTACAATTTGACTATGGCAAGCCAAAAAAACACTGTTTAGGGCCCCAAAACATCCCTAGAAGTACAGAAAGATGTACTGACATGAAAAATTCCAAACTAAGCTAGTTGGATTAGGTGGGCGGCCACCAAACTGCACCTGGAAGCTGTGTAGGGCCTTAAACAACCCCAAAAGTGTAGAACCTACAATTACAAAGAATTACAAAAGAACACGCTGAACTAAAAGCTGTCAAGAGGAGCCAGTTGGAATAGGAGGGTGGTCACCAATATCTACCTGGATCAAAAGAGGAAGACTAGGGATTTGAACGTTGAACTGAGTCATCCGAGCGGCTAGCCCAAGATAAAATTAGCCAAGAAATCCGAAAATCTTGAAGAAAGGAGTTTAAATCCTGAAATCGAAATGGAGGATAAGTGTTCAAAATCCATGGAATTTAAACAAAAGGTAGAGACTGTGTAAACTAAGAAAAGGAAGATTCCATTGGGGAATCAAACCACAAGATGAAAAATAGGTAATTGATATTAAAGAATCAAGTAAAGAGTAAAAAAAAAACATACAGATTAAGAAAATTCACAGGAATTTCACTAAGAAGCCCATAACAAGATCCTCTTTCATTTTTTCACTAAGTCTAGGAGACAGGGGTGAGTTGTCAAAACTTGATGATGATGCAAATACAAATATTGATAAGCTTATGACTCAGGAAATTGAGGATTACACAACAATTGAGATTGATAAGGAGGTAATTCTATATTCAATGCCTTCTTCCTCAAGGCTACCGAAACAAGTCAATAAAATAAAAAAGTTGAAAGAAGAACTTCAAGAACTGTAATTTATTGATAGAGATATAAAAAATGAGAATGAAACACTGAAGACTAATATTGTTGGGATATAGAGGGAAAATGAATAGCTTGAAGCAAACAATAAGTTTCTCATCAAGAAAGCCAGGAAATGGTACAACCGAAGCCAACAAGTTAAAATTCAAAATAGAAGGATGAAGATTAAGCTTAATGAAGCTAAGAGGAACATCCAAGCTTCATAATTTGGTTTGAATATTTTAATTGATGCCATAGAATGTGTTTAAGATATCAAGATCAACAATTTTGACATTTTTGAATGTTTTAAGGAGGCAATAATTTTTTGAGGAACATAACATTTTTGTTGCATGAGGACATGCAACATCTTTTGTGTGGGGGAGATCTTGGGTCCTCCCTTTGAAATCTTTTTTTCACTTCCATTCATAAAATTCCTTCTGAACCTATGCCCATGAACTCTCTTACACTCTATTATCCCCTCTTTTTCCATAGTTATTCCTCTATCTACATGATTGTATATAAAAGGACACATTCAAGGTAAATTTGTCTATCTTTGCATATTTTCACTTTTCTATATGAAAATTAGTATGAACATCATTTTATTAATAAGTCACTACAAAATCACAGATTCTGTAGCAAATTTATATTTCTATAGTGATTGAACATTATGTAGTAGATTCACAACTTTGCAAGGTTGCACACATCCCAAGGATAAACCATGACTTGAAGGAGATTCAAAATCGTCACCAGAGGGTTGCTTACCTGTCAGTCAAGATTCTTAGTCAGCAAGGCTAGCATGGGAGTGAAGTCAAACTACAAGTCAATGTAGAATGCCGTGACAAAGCATCCGAGCTGTTAGGCTCCAAATAATCCATGATGTATCAACAAATCAAATGTGATAATTTTATGCATCACTTTCATGAAATTATCTCTACATGGGTCATCGAAATAAGTTCATTTAGCCATGATTACAATAGATCGACTTTGTAAAATATCCGTTCTCTGTTTTCTAGTCAGTCTGTTACATAAATCCGTAGGATTTGAATCTAAGGGGATCATTGTAATATTATATATACTTCATCCTGAGAGCCTACATGGGATATGAAATGATCTAGAATGATTGTAATGTTACTCTACTGACACTGATTCTAAGAATTAATACAAGTTCTGTTAATTGTTCATATTATGCATTGTGTGTTAAAACTGTAGTTTAGTTTTGTAGCGTTTTCAACAACGTTATCCAAACCAAGAGAATCTCTTGTGTGATGTATAAGTTTCTTAAATTATAAATTAGATTTTCTTGGATTTAAGCAGTAACTGTGATTCTGTTTACCGTCATTTACTTTCTCATAAAATTCAATTTATGAATTTTTCTTTTTAAAACCATAGAAATAATAGTGCACACTTTGTTAATTGAATATATATTATCTCATTTAATTACATAAACCTTCATTTAACATAATTATTGAAAGACTATAATATCCATTTCAATTGATAATTCTGTAGGTTAAAATATTCAAGTGCCTGGAATCATTTTTGTAGCGTTGCATTAATTTTGCTTATGTAATGTCGCATTAATTATGTTTCTGTAGCATTGCAGTAACTCTGTTAAAATCATTTATGTAGAATAATAGTGAGAAGTTAGTATTTCATTTGTTCATTTAGAAATTAGTCATAAACTAAATCCTACATATACAATGTATGCACTTCATCAGTTTACGAATCTCAGATTGATGAATTTAATGTAATAGAGTTCGATCAATTGAACTGACTAACATCGAGCATAATTGTTGAACTATAAAAGGATCTGACTATCCTAATTCGATCCTTTGTGGAATATTGCACTTATAATATCCCCAATATAAATTGTTATTATGAGACTCAATTGTGCTGACATCAATATTCTTCGGACAATAAGTTAATTGTGTTTGTTTTGAGCGATGTTGATATACTGATTGGTTAAGGTACGTACTCTTGTGATTAGGATGCCAATAAGGCATCTAACACAACTTTATTTTTCTATACTTGTAGCATTATCTTGGTTTACTTTAGATATTATTTCTTCTTCATGCCTTGGTGTTTCCTTGTTGATGGCTGAATTTTTATTGGTAAGTATACTTCAAATTCCCATTGTTTTTACTTCAACATCCGAGTAAGTCTTTACTTAAACTAGTTTGGAATCTTCTCGAGTCTTGATATTAACTGGATTTGTATTTGTTCCTTTCTCCTCAACTTGGATTTTTTCATTTGAAGATGGTTCCTTCTTGGTAAGTTGTTCTAACTTATTTTCCAGCGGCTTCTTATCATTCTTAAGCTTCTTGATTTGCATGAGTAGGTTTTGATTATGATTATTTAAGCATGCAAGTTCTCCATTTTCTGATTTGTTGCCCTTAGTTTTAGTGTCTTGATTCTCATGTTTCTCATATTTTAACCAACTAATATGTTCTAGTAGCTTTTGATCTTCAAACGAGAAATTTCATCATTTTTTTTTCGACAGGTTCTTCTTAAGATTGTCCCTTTCTTGTTCTAATTTTTTTATTGCACCGTTTCTTTGCTTTACTGATTTGTGCAAGTAATTTTTGATTGTGATATTTTAGGCGAGAAATTTCTACAGTTTTATATGTGATAACTTTGTCGAATTCTTTTTTTATATTTGATATTGAACATTGATTTTGCTGAAGGATCACCTTGGAGATGTCTTTAAGGTATTTTGATGAAGGTACTATTGAATCTAACTTCGTTGTAGTGTCTTGAAATGTCATCATCTTCTTCTTATATAAAAACACCATTTTTTTTCTCCATGTTTAAGATGAAGATACCTAGTTTTTCAAACCTAGATAACCTGATGATGTTAATCTTTTCTTTATACATATTTATAACATTGAATTGAGATATATATTCATAATCATAAATTGTCACTTGCAAGTCCTTAATTTCATGTTGTCTCTTTTACAAAATGTCTTCATTTTTAATAATATTTGGCTCTCGAATTAATAATTATTTTTCCAAATCGATACTAATGTAATTTTTCTTATGGTTCA
>ML830793.1:38398-55465 GCA_009831015.1 Picea engelmannii | reverse complement strand
CATTTTCTATTTCTAATTAGTGGCAATTCATGAAACAGTTAAAAGCAATCCACATTTTCTTTGTTTAGTGATGTTGATTGTAGGAATTCATTTTCTAGATACATTTTCTATCTCTAATTAGTGGCAATTCATGTAGTTAAAAGCAATCCACATTTTCTTTGTCTAGTATATAGGTTTAGTATAAGGGTGTGATACATACAACTCAAGAAGCAATATGTTTAAGAATGGTTCCTTCTAAATTGAACTTTGATTAGAGAAAACCTTCTATAATTTGCTATGATAATCAAAGTTATATATAGTGGATGAAGAAGAAAACCTTCTACAATTTGCTATGATAATCAAAGTTATATATAGTGGATGAAGAAGAAAACCTTCTACAATTTGTTGTGATAATCAAAGTTCTAAATAGTGGATGAAGAACCTGATTGTCATGTAAAGACCAAACATATTGAAATCAGTCACTATTATGTTCATGAGAAAATGTAAGAAGGGAAAATCATGTTGGAATGTTGCAAATTAAAAGACTGAGTTACGTACATATTCACCAAACCATTGGCTCCAATAAAGTTTTCCAAGTTTAGAGGCATGTTGGGTGTCAAATAAGTTATCAGGTGTCAAATAAGTTATCACTAAAGGGTAATGTTAGGCGAAATGCTAACCTCTTGTGTGTATAAAGATAAGTGTTTGTAAATGACTAGTGTTTTCGTATTTATCTGAATAACTATTAAAGAGGTTCTTATGAGTCCATAACCTTTATTTATTCTTATCATAAAGCTAATTTTTGAATCATGTAATGATCCATGTTGAGCATATTTCTAGAGTGTAGATAAAATATATTGTATAAATAAAAAAGTTGTAAAACAATTTTTTTTTTTGTTTCATCATGAATATCATTTAGAGGGGCAAATCACTTGAATATTTATTAGGTGGACAAAAAGTAGTTAGGGCTTTGCTTGTAAGAAATGATTTCTAGAGATAGAAGGTATGCAATGTTTAAGGTCATTATTATGTTGTAGCTTTGTTTAATAGGAGGTTTCCTCTCAAAGAGGCATGTGAACATTTCTCTCTCTTTCTAAAATTATCAATACATGGGTTATATTCTACGGGTTTAATTTCATTATCTCTTATATTTTTTTTTTATGTTTAGATTTCTTGGATATTGCACATATCTACTATTTCTATTGGTTAAGTACACTACAAGTGGTATCATAGCTCTTTCAAGTGCTAACAGATGTCCAAATTTTAGAAAAAAAATATTTTTAGGTTAGAGACACATCCCAACATATTTAAACACAAAGATTTGTTATTCAATGGGTAAAATTATGGTTGRGAAGCATACACGTAGGGAACAAGTGGAGTCACCTGGTTGGACACCCTTTACATATGTTTTGGTACTTGGAAAGTAGTACAACATTAGACAAAATTTGTATATAGATTTAATCTTCCACATGCCTTCGGGTATATTGAAATCCCCCTAGGAACACAACCTAAAACCATGTTTAGATAAGCTTCTTGATCATATTATTCTTATAGTACACCAAGAACAATATTTGGGGATATCACTTCCGCTTAACAGGGAATCAAGTAGTACAACTAATTCCTCCTTAGTAAGAGTTGTGAAATATTCAACCAAATAATATTGTTTGAAACCCTCAGGCATATTAGAGAGATATAGTGTTGGAAACTCCTTTTCCCACAATACCTTGCAAAGCCTAGCCTCTACACAATGGGTAGTTGAAAAAATAATTTCTTGGAATATTAATAATCTGCAAATTTTGTTAGTGAATTAATACTCAAATAACAATAATACTTTAGTAGTTCTAAAAAAAAAGAGTTTGGGGATAGCATGCACCACTGTGGGAGACCTATCTCAAAATATACCTTTCACAACGCTAATCCTAGTGGTATGACTCTCAAGTAAAACATTTTTGTGGACTTGATCATACTATTATGGGTGGCATATCTCAAAAGACTCTTTTTGAAACATTGATTGCATTGATATAACTCCCTACTAACCCTTCTAGTGGACCTAAGGTCTCCATGACATCCACTTGAAACACGACCATGGAGAAAAGAATCACTCAACTAGACAATTAATTCACTTAGCTTGACTCCAATATTTCTAAGATCAATTCAACAATCAATGCATAGGTTGCTAAGATATAATCCTTAGAAAGTAAGGTTTCTCTGCTCACAAACATGAACCAACAAATCACTCAACTCATAGCTAATTTCTTGTCTGACCTGGTCAATTGGTTAGAATCGTAGGTGGAACTCACTACTTGTGAATTATCTCTAGGACGAGGACATCATATTGGGTTAGTATTTCCTAATAATCAAAACAATATGTGGCACAAATTTATAAAAGTATATCTAAACAAGTTTGATGGTTGGCTTACCTAGATGAAACACTTTTTCACTCTCTAAAGTATTATTGATGACATGATGAAACTTCACATGAGGGTTTTATACTTGGATCAAGAGCATTGTCAATGGTGGAAATGGAATAAGAATTCATATGGGGGGTACATTACATGGAGCAAGTTTGTGAAGGCCATTTATGCTCATGTTGAAATTGATACTCAACATTTAGGATGGATAACCAAGTTGTGACAAATAAGTATAGTTGAAGAATTTAAAGTGTCCTCGAAGTAATTGGAAATCCACACAGAGGGCACATGGAAGTTAAGGTATTGAAGGAAGAAGTAAAATTGAACATGTACCCTAACTTCCATCCTCTTAATAACTTAAGAGTCAAAGACAAATTTCTCCTTCCATTTATTGATGACCTCTTAGAAGAGCTTCATAGGGACAATTTCTTCACTAAACTGGACCTTCACTCTAGGTGTCACAAAATCTAGATGGAGGCATATATTCCTAAGTCTACCTTCCACACACATGAAGGACATTATGAGTTTTTAATGATTCCTTTTGGTCTTTAAAATGACCCCTCTACTTTTCATAACCTCATGAGCAATATGTTTTGGCCCTTCTTACCCAATTTCATCAATACCTAAAAAGCACATGTGGATCATGTTGATAAAGCCCTACAATTACTCTAGGATAACCAATTATTTCTCAAATGTTCCAATTGTGATTTTGGAACTTCTAAAGTGTAATTATTAGGTCACATAGTCTGTCAGATAGGGGTGTGAGTATATCCCAAGAAAATTGAGCAATGGAAGATTGGACACACCCTAAGACTTTGAAACATTACATGGTCTCTTAGGACTTATAAGATATTACAAGAAGTTTGTGAAGAATTATAGGCAAATTGTAGCCCCATTAAATTCCCTACTTAAGAATAATGCCTTTACCTGAAATAAGGAAGTAGAGCATGCCTATTTAGCTTCAAAGGAATCCATGTGTATTACCCTTGTCTTAGAAGTGCCTAATTTCATTGAGACTTTTGTCTTGGATCGTGATAACTCTAGAAGAGATATTGGGTTTTTGTTCATGCAAGAGGGGAACCCATTGAAATTCACCCATAAAAAATTGTGTGACTAAAATTTGGGAAAGTCCACCTATGAGAAAGAAATGATGGTCATCCTTCATGTCATCAAAACATGATCATTATAGTTTTGGGGTCTTTTACCTCAAGGAATTTGTTTTAGAGTTCATCACTACATGATAGTTAGAGAAATTTTGAGGTAAAAAATGGGCCTCAAAGAAAAAAATATACTATCACAATCAAATTTAAAAGAACCAATATGATTTAAGATGATGATGTCAACCATAAGGGTAAATACTTTTGGAGGAAAAGGAAGAAAACTACCTTTTTTAATTGTATTTTCGACTTATCTCCTTAAAGGTTTACTCTAATTTCAAGTGTAGGAACTTGTTGGATGTGGAATTAAATTCCTCATCCAATGAGTACCCACTCTACATACTTTTGATAGACCCACAATCAGATAAATTGGAAAGGAAAAGAAACACATTTTTTTCATGTATCTCTAGTTTATCTCACTATGGATCTATCAAAAGTATGCATAGTGGGTACTCATTAGATGAGGAATTTAATTATGCATCCAACAAGTGCCTACACTTAAAATTTGAGTAAAATTATAAGAATATAAGTCTAAAATATGATTAAGAAAATAGTTTTCTTTCTTTCCCTTTACAAATCCATAACTCTTATTTTATTATTTTAACTATTATTATATTTTATTAATTTCCTTAGAAGGCACATTTTATACCTCAAATTCCCCATACTTTGAAAGGTATATAGCTTTATGATGTTGGATCATTTCCCTCAAATGGATTCTATATGTGAAAATCATGCCTCTAACGAGGAAATGGTCTAGTTATTCCCCATGGGTCCAATTAGCATCCATGTCAATCCACCATGATTTACACATGTGGAGTTAGTAATGTATGGGATTCCACTAGAGAATTATATAAGCATTATAGAATGAGAAACCTTAATATTAACTATCAAGGAACCAAGTTAAAACCTTAGCCAAAAGGAGGGAAAGGGATTCAATTATTATTGTAGCAATTCCATGTTCCAATGCAAAGAAATAACCAAGAGGATTAGAGACATAGAAAAGAAGAGGGTAAAGAGAATATTGTAGGGGAGGACCACAAACCATAGTGTCTCATACCTTGGAAATGAGGGAAATATCTTTCTATTTTTCCTTCTATTCTCATCAGTTAAGAAGAAAAGTACAATTCTTGATTTTATAACCGGGTTTTCCCACATCTAGTTTCCTAGGGTAAATATTATGTTTATTATGTCCCATTGTATGTTTTATATTGTATATATTTATATCTCCTAGAAAGAGAACATGTATGGTGTTTGTTAGGATATTTCAACACTAAAATTTATTTTATGTTGAAAAGTCTAATGTGATTTTAAGTATAGTGTGCATGTAGTGTGTTTCTTTAGTTTTCTATTGTAATTTAATAATCTAACAATCAAAATCACATCGTGCACATGAGTGATCCAATATCAATTTTTTTTCATTTATAATGACATTTGATATATGGCTTGTTACTCAATTGGCCCATGCTCTCTATTTTTAAAGAGAACAGGGGATCACTTGTTGTAAATATATCTAAGAGATGTTTTTATGTAAATTACTCATTGTATTAATAAATTTATTTTATCATTGTGGTTTACTTTACCACTTTGAGGGATTTCAACCATGTAAATTTCAATGTCATTATCTTCAATGTGTGTAGGCGAATGTCTTCAAGGTGTTTAACCATGTGAATTATAACTATTTACCAACATGGTATCGAATTTGTTATTAACATCTCTCCTTTTGATCAAGATCTTCATATCCTATGGCAACTAAAAAAATATTTTTGTGAGGATTGAAGTTTGAGGTTGTGTTCTCTCTCTCTCTCTCTCTCTCTCTCTCTCTCTCTCTCTCTCTCTCATTTTCTTGGCATTTCCTTACAAGATTTTTGTGGTCTCTTTTGGTATTTCCTTACAAGATTTTTGTGGTCTCTATCTCTATGGTTGTGGTTGTAGGTTAAGTGCTTATGTGTGTGTGTGTGACATTGTTTTGATATTTCCTTACAGTGTTTGTGTGGCCTCTTATATTGTATCTTCTTATTTTCTTTGGCCTTGTCTCTATGGTTGTGGTTGTAGGTTACGTTCTTGAGGGAGGTTGAGTTTCTTATGTTTCCTTGGCTCTAAAATTTTTTGGCATGGTTATTTTCTAAGGTTCACAATATCCTACTACTACAAATCCCTTTTTCTTTATGGATAAGAAAATCTTTGGCTAACTCTTGTCAAGTGGGAATTATCCTTGAGCCCTCTTTCTCATGGTAGGCATGTCCTTCTTAGGCCCTCCTTCTTCAACAAAAATTATCCCCCTTTTAATGGGGCATACCTTCTCACCTAGTTCATTTTCCTTTGAGTGCCCCCTCTCCCTTGATGTGGAGCCTTGGACCTAGGGCATTACACCTTCATCAAGTCCATTACCAAAATGGGGATTTCACTTGCATATGGACCAAGCTACCTTGAATAAAGATACACCAATGACCACATGAACCAATTCACATGGTTGGCCCACAAATATTAAATACCTACCACCTCAACACAAGATTGACACCTCATTGTGCACCCACTACCACATGGGCCTATCACTAGCTACCAAATCAACTTCAATCCCATGCATACTTGTCATGTGTCATCCATCTATAGTGACATGACATCACCTTTAAAAAGCATCGCATTTCCATGTCACGTGTTCCAAATTAGTTGTCGCATCATTAACCTACATAGCCTACCACATGGCATCTTATGATACATCCATCTGTCAATTTGGAGGATCCCCCTCCGTTGGTATTTTGGGTTGTGGTGATGATTTTTTAAGAGGTGTAACTTTGTCATTAAGACTCTAATTTTTTCAATGTTATTTTTTGAAGCTATCTTTTGTCTTTAATGCATTGGAGTGGTTAATTTCAAGAATTTCCAGTGTTCTGGACTTGTTGTATCTCATTTTTATTGGAAAAATACCTCTAATCCTCATTTTTACAACTTCTAGTAGGCATATCTTAAGAATTTAGGAACCTTTTTGAAGTTCATTTTTTGAAAGAACACATTTTTCTAGTGCTTTCTATTTTTTCTATAATTTTTTGCTTTTAGTGTCATTTTGCTCATTGTGTATAATATGTCCCGTCCAAGTGAGATCCAACATAACAATACCAATCATTTCTCTTGGAAAAGTATCAAATGGAAGATTTATTTATAAGTAAGAGACTTCATCAAGTCACCTTGAGAATAGAAGTTTCATCCAATAAAAGTAAGGGACTTCACTAAGTCACTATGGGAACAAAAGTTGCCCCCTTAGCTTCTTTGAAGAAATCCAAATGGGATGATAAAATTCATGAAGCCCATGGAATCACCCCCTTAGCTTCTTTGAAGAAATCCAAATGGGATGATAAAATTCATGAAGCCCATGGAATCATATAGATGCCAATATTTGAAGATTTGAAATGTCATGTTCAAGGTGTTGATAGCCTAGGTGCAACTTCAATGAAGATTGAACATTTTTTTGGTAAACACAACCAAAGTATAATCCTAATGAATTTAAATGCATTGAATATTATATTTCATTGTCTAAAACCTTGTGACTTTTACTTCAATATTTTGGGATTAAGAAAGATATGACAAAATATTTTTTTCTATACTTGATAAACTTGGAGATTCCTTTTCTATTTTTGCATTTGATTTTCACTCTATTAGAGAGGTTTTCATTATTCAAGGTACCACTTATAAAATTCTATATTTTAAAGAATTTTATGATTCTCTAACTCAAGAGTGGGATAAGATCTTTCACCTTGGAGTGATTATCTATGCAACTACCAAAAATAAATCCTTAATGGCATAATAGAACCAATATTCCAAGCCATAAAAGAAGAAACAATTTCATAGGAATAAAAAGAACAAGGGTCCCAAACCTAATCATTCTTCTCATGATCCACATGTTGATCTAGGCGACAAGCCTAAGGCATGAAGTCAAGGAAACATTGCAACTTTTGTTAGTAAAACGTTCTTATGGAGATGTATAGTTTTAAGAAGATAGAAGTGTTTTGGATTGGGGGTAACCCTAAGAATAAAAAAATAGAATCCATGGAGATAAACAAAGGAATAACACTCCAAGAGGATCGATGGTGTCTAAAGACATTATTTCAACACTTAAGCACAACACATTGTGATCAGAACATCAAAATGAATTATTAAATACATCATTCACCATGTTTCACAAAGTTGTTAAAATAGACCCATGGGGTCCTTTATTTATCGTCTTAATATCTAACCAATTTCATTGAAATAGGGAAGATTTTTTCCACATATAACTGTCGAAGGTTGGAACAGATTCTGGCGAATCCATGTTATTGCATCAGCTAGTCGACTTACCAAGTTGACTTGACCATCCAATCGTCTAACATGTAGTCGATTTCTCAGTCGATCTATCCATCGACCAACTATCTCCAACTACTAGTTAGTTTGATGATCATTTATCTAGTTGACCACCCGACTAGCTGTCTCCAGCTGCTAGTCGACTAATTGATCGACTATCTCCAATAGGAGTGGGATGAACCATTATAACTCGAGGTTCTGAAACCCCCCCATCAACACATGATTTTGGAGGCTCAAGAGGTGAAATTACATTAGTAGGACACCCCCCCGGTAATTGCAGGTGCCTGAACCCCAAGCATAGTGTGTAGCTTAACAAACTTAGTTTCAGATAATGACTTTGTAAAGATATCAACAATTTGATCATTATTTTTGCAATAGACAAGAATGACAATATTCTCTTGAACTAATTGTCTCAAGTAGTGAACATGTAGTTCAATATGCTTCATTTTACTATGGGAAACATGATTATCAACAACCTGAATTGCACTCTTATTGTCACAATAGATAGAGTTTGAGGTCTAAACAGGAAATCCAAGTTCACCCAAAAGCTGAAAGATCCAAACAACGTCTGTACCTACATTGACGACTCCATTATACTCATCTTCCATAGTCGACAGAGAGACTACCCCTTGTTTCTTGCACAACCAAACCAGAGGTCCAATGCTAAAGAGAAACGCATATCCAGAAGTGGATTTATGATCATCATTGACATTGTCCCAGTCGGAGTCGATGAAGCCAACTAATGAATCTGAACTGCGACAATACTTGATACCAAGATGATAAGTACTATTGATGTAACGAACAATTCATTATGCAACTTTCTAATGGTTGCCATGTGTATCTTGCATAAACCGATAAACCACACTAACAACAAAGGAAATATCCAGTCAACTATGATTTAAATAAATAAGGCTATCAACTAATTGCCAGTACAAAGTGGTGTTGAATTTAGGATACTAGCAGTATTCAGTCAACTTAATCCCAAACTGAAAATGGGTAGCACGCGACTTATATTAAGCCACCTAAAAATGGTTCAAACAGATCCAGTACATATTTAGATTCAGAGAGGAACAAACCATCAGACAAAGGTAAAACTTAAATACTGATAAAATAATGCAGTTCAGACCAAGGTTTTTCATATCAAAAGTGTCAACAATTTGTCTCTTCAATAGAAATAGTATATCAAGATTATTTCCAATTATGATCAAGTCATCAACATATACAACAACAATTAAGGTATCACCATTATCATGTAATACATAAATATTGTGATCATATTCACAATGTTTGAATCCAAGATTGAGAAAGAAATGTTCAATCTTAGCATACCAGGACCTTGTATCCCATTTCAAACCATAAAGGGACTTATGTAGTTGAAAAACAAGATTAGAATCTATCACAAAACCTAGGGGATGTTCCATAAATATTTCTCCATATAATTTTTCATGAAGAAAGGAACTTTTAGCATCCATTTGGTGGATCTAACATATGAATTGAGCAACAAGGGAAAGAATCAGTCGAACATAATTCATATTTGTAAATGGGGAAAAGGTCTCAATGTAGTATATGCCTTATTGTTTAGAAAATCCTTTTGTGAACAAGTGAGATTTATGAATCTAAAAACCACCTTCAAAGGTAAATTTGGTCTTACAAAACCATTGACATTTCATGATGTTCTTTCCTTGAGGTAGAGGAACTAAATACCAATTGTGATTCCTTAAAAGAGAGTTCATTTCATCTTACTCCCATTCAGGTTTTCCTTTCGCATCTACATAGGAAACAATATCACAAGTCTCAAGAACACAATTTATCTAGGAAACATTGGTCTACTGCTTTTGAATCCAAGTCTAATAGCCTTAAGAGACATCACCAACATCAGGTTAATCAGGACAATGTCAGAAGGTCAATCAGGAGAAGAAACAGTTTCAGTCAGAACAAACTAAGAACTAGTCGACCCAGAAATTGACTTTGCAATCAACTCAGGAACAACATTCGACTGTCCAATCGAAATGTTGAAGAAGGGAACATGTGGTCCACTATCGAAAATGATGGAAAAGAGACCATCCCATGATAAACTAGAGGAATTATTCAACAAATTAATGCCTAAATACTTCTCGTCAAAAAACACATTTCTCCTAATAATTATTTTTCATTTGACAAGGTCAAATAGTTGATATACTTTGGCTTCTTCAGAGTATCCCATCATGATGCAAGCATGATCCTTTTCATCTAATTTCTTCCTGCAATCATCTATAATATGGGCCCAAGTAATACATATGAATACTCTGAGGTGATCAATTGAGGGTTTATTTCCACACCATCTCTCAAATAGAATCATAGAACTAACAACTCGAGTCAGAATACAATTCAAGAGATAGTTGGAACAATAAACAACTTCAGCCCAAAACCTAGTCGGTAGATCTTTGTCTTGTAAAAGGCATCGAGCTATTTCGACCAAAGTCTAATTCTTTCTTTCTGTTATGCCATTCTATTGAGGAATATGAGGAGCAGACCTCTGTCAGTGAATACTAGATTGATAAAGGTATTCTTCAAATGCTCGTTTCACATACTCTGCACCATTATTAGATCTCAAACATTTGATAGGTCGACCGCATTTCTTTTCGGCCAATTCCCTAAATTCTTGGAATTTTTCAAAGACGTGACTCTTATTTTTCAAGAAATATACCAAAGTAAATCTAGAGAGATCATCGATAAAGGTCAAAATATACTTTTCACCTACTAATGAAGGATTATTAATACAATAGAGATCATTGTGAACATGATCCACTGGGTTATGTGCTCACCACTCTTTTCCAAAGTCGAAAGGTGCTTGATGATGCTTCCCCAACACACATCCTCTACAAACTCCATCAGGTGGAAGAACTTTGGGTAGACCAACAACCATATTTTGTGTGGTCATTGACTTCAATCTTCGAAAATTTAGGTGTCGAAGATGTTCATGATAAATTTCGATCTGCTCATCAGTTTGGGAAACAAGAGCAGACAGTCTAGGATATGGTCGAGGTAGGTCAAAAATCTTATATAGTTCATCCTTTGAGTCGAGAAACCCTTTGAGGAAAATAGATCTATCATTCTTCAAATCCCTAAAAAAGAACCGGTCTAACAAAAACTCAACAATTTTACCAGTGTGCGCTAGTTGGAAAACCGACAAGAGATTTGCACTGATATTGGCTACATGATAGACATAAAAAATCCTTCAATGTTGACAAGGAACATCACCATGATCGATGATATTGAGAGAAAAATCATCAACTACATAGATATTTTTCTTTATATCTTTATACATGGAGAACAAAGAAGCAACTTTATCCATATGATGAGTGCACCCATAATCGACTAACCACTCATTCTTTGAGCTGTGAGAAAGAAATTATTGATAGGTTCCAAATTGAAAGGTAAAATTTTCAGTTGACCAACGTAAATCCGACACGTCTCCTTCAATATGCTTAATATTCTCTTCTAAGTCATCCCTTTTCCAATAGTTTTTCTCCACATGTCAAGTATTTCCACAATACATACATGTTTTCTTCTTTCGTTTCTTCTGGGTAGATGTCGGTTCATCAATCTTCATTTTAGTTTTATGGTCGACACGTTCTTTCTTGCGTACAAGAGCATCAATGTGTCCTCTTTCCTTATAATTCAACTTACCCTTTCCCTTGAGAAAGTGATCTTGATGTTTACTACCAATCTCCCCTTCATCAGGAAACATGTGTTGATCATTAATCAGTAAGCCACATAAGTTATCAAAGGTATATTCCTTACCATATTCCTTTCATTCTACCATTTTTTTCGGAATGTGGAACAGAACACGTTGAAAGGTGTTCTCAGATTCATCAGGACTAACTTGATGAGTTGCCCATCTTTATTCTAAAACTTCTTCCCACAATCACCCAATTTCAACTACATCTCTTTAACACACACCAAACAGTTATCAATCCTCTCAAAGGAATGCAGATCAAGAAACATCAACTCTTTCAACAACTGCATAACTTGACTCTCATCGACTTTGTCAAAAAAATACTTCAACTTATTCCAAAGTTCATGAGGGTAGTCAATCACGCTTGTATGAAAGTGAATCTCTTGAGAAATGTAGGTTGTAATGAACCCAACAACCTCATATTTATTTCCATCGAAGACAAACTTTACCCGATCATCCTTTAGATCTAGAATAACAACCTTCATATATATCCAGAGCCCTTTTCTTTTCAATAGAGTCTCCATATCTGTTGTCCAAAAAATTCCATTCAAAATAACATGATCAATCTTGGAATTTTATATCTTATAGATATAATATGTTCTAATGGGTTACAGTGAACAAATCAACAACTTAGAGTCAATCACAATGATATATGATCAACGAGATTTGTGGAAAACAGGCAAGGTCAAAAATAGTCGCTTTGATACCATGTTGGGGATTGGGGGTAACCCTAAGAAGAACAAAACATAATCTGCAGAGATAAAATGAAGGAATAATACTCCAAGAGGATCAGTGGTGTCTAAACACTCTATTTTAGCACTTAAGCACAACTTATTGTGATCAAGAAATCAGAATGCATTATTGAATACATCCTTCACCATGTTCACGATGTTTCACGGAATTTTCAAGATTGACCCATGGGGTACTGTATTTATAGTCTAAGGATCTAACCAATTTCCTTGAAATATGGAAGATCTTGTCCACATATAATCGTCTTTGTTGGAATAGATTCTGGTAAATCTACGTTGTTTCATTGGCTAGTTGACTTACCAAGTCGACTCGACCATCCAATCATCCAACACATAGTCGATTGCTCGACCGGTCAATACATCAACTGATTGTCTCCAACTACTAGTCGATCGTCTGACTGGTTGTATAGTCAACCACCTAACCGATTATCTCCAATTATTAATCAACCGACCGATCGATTGTCTCCAATAGAAGTGAGATGAACCATCAGAACATGAGGTTCCAACAAGAATCCTTAGAATCAACTATGAAGAAGAATAACATACATCTATATCTTCTTCTTCTACGTCCTTTCCTTTTATCCCTTCCTCTAAAATAAATTCCCTTTCCACCTCTTTTTTTTCAATGTACATCTTCTTCTTCAAATGAGTGGATTTTATATTTATTATCATCTTACCATATGGATAAAGACAAAGTCATTTTTTTTCTTAATCAGTGTAACACAAAATATATATTTGTTGGTTATGATAAGTATTTAAGATCTTTCAGTTCAATAAAACTTAAGTGAGATGATGGTAATTTCAATTATCATGTATTATGTGTTCCTAATCTCTTTTGAAACCTTTATGCCCATAACATCAACCATTTAGGTGAAGGAAAACCAATGTATTTTTTGTCTCGCAAAGTTGTAATTAAAGAGTTAAAGGACCCTTAGAAAGTTATAGCTATATTAACTATTGATGATATTACTAGGTTGCACAAATTTGATAACTTTGGGCCATCATTGATTCCTTCTATTTTATTGCTCATAGTGATCATATGAACAAACTTTGGAATGAGAGGTTTTACACTTAAACTACCATGTGTTGCAATAATTATGTAAGAACAATAGGGTCACTCACCTTCATCTCATTTCTTACATAGATGGTGTTTTTTTGAGTGCATTCTTAGGAAACATCATCGAGACAATGTTGACAAACATGCCTCTTGGCATGCATCGGGACCTTTGTAGATTGTGCATGATGATTTATCACATCCTCTTCCATCTATTGATTTTTCTCGGTTTAATTACTTTTTTTCTTTCAATGATGACTTCACCAAACACACTTGGGTTTGTTTCCTTAAAGTTAACAAAGTTGTCGACATGATTTTGTCCTATTAGGCCCTTGTAGAAAAACAATCTAAGCATCCACTTCATAAATTAAAGATGAAATAATCGAGGTAAATATGATATAACAAAATTATCACTTATTGAACTTCACAAGGATTTAGATGTGACATTGGTCCTTGTACAACACAACAAAATGGTGTTGCATAAATAAAAAACTGAACCTTAAAAGAAATGGCTAACTACATGATTAATTCCAAGGATTTTGACCCTTGGTGTTGGGCTAAGACCATTAATTATACAAATTGCATAGTTAAGCACATCACCACTAAGTATTTGTAGAACATTGTAGAACAATACACCAGATTAATCTATGAGTCAATTGAAATCTATGCAAGCAAATTTTGATGTTCAATATGATGCATGGGCACATGTTCTTGATGATAAAAGAAAGTCCTTGTAGCCCAAGAGTGATAAGTGTATTATGTTAAGTTACTTAGAAGATGTGAAAGGTTATATAATTATTGTACCCAATACTATATAAATCATCCTTAATAAATAAATATATGTTCAATTTCATGAAGGTCTTCATCCTATGAGCCATATGTATCTCATGCCCCATCTCCTTCTCATGTATTCACCCCTTCTTCGCATTATTATTCTTTACTTCCATTCTTGATCAATATTCTTCTTCTTCAAATGATGGAAATGAGGATGAAATCCCAACTATGAATGTCTTACCTCCTCCTACAAATGAGTCTCTTTAACTTGAACCCGGACCAACACAACTAGGGAAGTATCTATTCCTCTACATAATGACCTAATAAGTAAACTATGGTAGATATTTCAATGGATAGTTGTTTACAACATATCTTACAATTTACTGCAAAATAGTGAGAGGTTATACATTATTAAGTAATGTTTATTTATTATTAAAAATATAATATTATAAGCATAACTCTAAAAATTTGGAAATAAATGAAATGTGAAAAATAATATATAATAATACAATGATTGCACCATTAACATAATTAACACAAGAGTTGCCTTGGGAAACCTAATATGGGAAAACCAAGAAAGAATGTTAGCATGGTCCTAGGATACTCTTTTCTTCCTAGATATAAAATGTAAGGTACAAAGAAATATGGACTCATTATGGAGTTACAATAGACATTGTGGCCTAAATGGTTGTTACATGATCTTCTATTTCCTATATTCTACTCAAAACATCCCACTACTTTTCAATGATCTTCTATGGAATAATAAATCAATAAAATAGGAGTGAAACTCCTTCCTTACCTTATGGCTCAATAATTAACATGTCTCGATAATAATATATGGCTAGTGTTAGGGTTTCTATATGCCCCAACTCCCAATTAGGGTTAAGGTTTTGGATCCTTTATAATATTCTTGAAAGTCTACATGTGGCTAGATCCACCTATGTGACTAATGGGCATTGACATGGAATCCACTTGGTATTGTAGTGGTTAAAGCATAGGTCATCACAAAAGAGGCATAATTTATTCATATGGGCAATACTTGAGTATATCTTTGTACCATTAGAAATATCTCAATGAGTAGAACATCATTAGAGAGTTGCAATTATTTTTTCCAATTTTTTATAGTAAAAATGATTGTTCAATGCTTGGAATGAGATTTGGAATTTTTAGGACCCCAAATCATCAAAATAGGGTCTACCCCTAAAGTGGGTTGTATAATTCCATGGCTCCTAGTTTCCACTTAGAGAGTACCAAAACATATGACAAATTATATAGTGGTCCATTTCAAATTGTCATCCTTCTAACCAGTGAAGAACATGTTTTCAATTCCAACCAACCTCTTCCTTTTTGGCTCAAGTTTTAGATATTTGGGATAAAAAAACATTTGAATCACCATTTGGCCAACCAAAATGGTATGAAGCGATGATTGAAGAATTTTGTTCCTTATTGGAAAATGACACCTAAGATATTATACTTATCCCTTGAGGAAGAAAAGTTGTAAAATGTAAATGGGTTTACAAAACTAAGTATGCAACTAATGTTAGTGTTTAGAGACATAAGGTCCTATTATTCACCAAATTTTTTTCATAGGTAGAAAGAATTGACTATTCAAAAAAAAATCACTAACACCAAAATGAACTCCATTCACCTCATGTTTTCCCTTTGCAACTTCATATAGATCGGAGATGCATCAAATGGATTTAAAGTCCTCCTTCTTGCATGAGAATTGCAATAATAATTTTTTATGGAACAAACTCTTAGGTTTGTTCATGGTGACTCCAATATTTTGACCACTTACTATTTCCCTATATGGTATTACCCAAGCTCCTTACACTTGGGTTGAAAACATGGAATAATTTTTTCTTGACTTAGGATTCACTAGCTGCCACTATGAATTGAATGTTTATACCAAAAAAGTGGGTGACTATATTCTAAATCTTATATAGTACATCAATGATCTTATACTCATTGATAGCAATCCTAGATTACGTAACCATGTGAAGTCGAGCCTTATAAGCAATTTTAGATGATAGAATCAGGGCCCTTTCATTTGTTTGTTGGCCTCTAAGTTTTGCAAACATTAGATGAAGGTATTTATATTTCTCAACCTAATTATGTTTGTGACCTCCTTTTCACCCTTATGTCGATGAAAGAAAATATGACTCATCTCCCTTCAAATCTAGAGTTAAACTTGTACAATAAGATAGTTGGTAATCTCTTGTCTCTAACTCCTACTCACTTTCACATTTCCTTTTTTGTCAGTCTTGTTTCCCAGTATATGTAATATCTACATGAAATCCATTAGAAAGAAACAAGCATGACCCTTCAATATGTCCATGATAAAATTTAGTTTGTCATATAATTTTTCTCTAGGGGGGTCTTCCCTTTTTCTTGGTTTTACTGATTCAAACTAGGTAGGTGAACTTGATGATCATAATTCCACTGTAGGATATGTTTTTAATCTTGGTTTAGGTCCTACTTGTTATCACATGAATTTGCAACATATCTCATTGGAATTAGACAGTGATTCAGATCTGACCTCGGGAGCATCTTGTTGTAAATCATGTGGCATTCTGCCCATGATTTCCAAAGTCAAACCACCCTAAAATCAAATTAAGTCGAGCCACCTGTTGTGCCCGTATTGGCCACAAAAGAATATTTGCATGGACTCGAGGCGTTAGGATTGACCCGAAGAAAGTCGTTGGTGCTGCCTGGAGTATTCATGGATATCAGGCCCCGTTCTGATCCCGATGAAGACAGTTATTGAAACTGAGGGAGGTGCTTGAAACCTCGTCTCATCACATAAATGGAAAGCCAGAAAGACTGGTATATTTAGAGCTCGCGTCGGACAACAGAAGATTGTCTTCACAGTCTGACAGAGCAGACGCCGACT
>ML830793.1:21090-38348 GCA_009831015.1 Picea engelmannii | reverse complement strand
GGACCTTGTGTTTAAGTTTTTCCTCCTTAGGCTGCTGGAAAATCTGATGTTCATAGCAGACCTCTACACCTTTCTCACTAAATATTCCTCCTACTCACCCTTACTCCAACTTACTGACTGAAGTTGATTCAAGACCTCAATGGTTGGTGCATGCTAGTCCATATTTCTGAGTTAGAACGTTAGTATCTCGAGTCTTATCCATTTGACCCCCTTAAAACTCATTTACATTTAGTGTATAAACTGATGGGTACCGGGCTTATCCTCATTATAATCTGAGGGTGATTCCCAGTGCTAACACTACTACCCAGTCATGAAAGAAATAAAATTCCATGTCTTCAGCTTTTGCATAAATGGGGAATCACACAACAATTTGTACGAATAAATAATCCCTTTATCTTATGCATATATTTTCCAAATTTAGTTTATAGTAATAGCATCTGACCAACCTAAGGTGTGATAATCAAAGTGTCATTCAACCTATTAATCAAAATTCCATTCAATGTGTTTAAAATCTAGTTCAACATCAATGCAACAAACACATCATGCTACACATGCACTTAAATTAGCAGGTTCTTTAGGATTAGGTTCTTTAAATTCTCTATTCCCTAACAAATACTCAAGTTGTTGATATTTTCATAGGGCCTTGATAGAAGCCAAGTTATTAAATCTTTAAACTATGTTAGGAGTTTGGAAATTTGTTAGTGAGGGATAGGTTGTTACCTCCGTCCTTCTCCTTTTGTCACACTTTTGTAAATCACTCAATCATAGTCCAAGTTTTTCTGAAGGGGTATGTTAAGATATTTTGATACTAGGAATTTCTTTAAATTCATATTCATATAATGTGATTTTAAGTATAGTGAGATTTGAGTGTGTTTTTTAATGTTATTTTGTACTTTAGTAATATGACAACTATGATCATGTTTTACATGAGCAATTTGGTGGTTAAACATCTTCTCATTTACTACATTATAATAACATGATATGTGGGGCAATGTAACAACAACCCATATACCGATATAACAACAACCCATGGTTATACTATTAATAAATAATACACTTATAAATATCTTAATACAAATCTCATGTTTTGATTGGTACATATGTTTATATGTATTTTTTTTTTTTATAAGAAAAATAAGATATAAATTGTTTTTTGGTAAATCAAAACATGGAACAAATTTCAAAATACCTGTATTTCTGGAAGCATTCCACTATTATATACAAAAACGATATTTGCTGCAGCACCAATTGAGCTAAAAATTTTGGTGGTCTTTGAACCTGGAATTTCATAGTCTCTTGATGAGTTGTTAAAACCTGCATATCCAAAAGACATATTAATAGTAAAAGCTAAACTTTTTCATTATTTCATTGTTTTATAGTTTAAATTTAAAATATTATAAATAAGAATTATGAAAAATAACTTGCTTAAATTTAATAAGAAAAATAAAAGAAATAAATACACACCATCTTTTATAGATAATACAATAATAACAATGATATATATAAGACTCAAGAGTGTCGAAACACCAAGCCATAATCTTAGAGCCGATAAGTGTGGAATGCTCAAAGCAAAAATACCACAAACGATTCCAGTAATTGTAATGCAATAAGGTAACTTCAATATTCCTTCATTGTCGTAGAATGTATATATTGCCTACACAAAAATCAACCAAATATAATTATTCATAATATACTATTTACACTTTATTTCAAAATTTATACATTCATTATAAAACTAATATTTAAAAAACTCCGACTTATTTTTATTTTTCTTCTACCCAGTGTATATGTAATCATTCTTGAATTTATTATATTGAAAGATGAAATGTACTTCTACATGTTTATTTGATTTTCATGTTTTATTGTTTTGAATCTTTAAAATATGCATAATTTTTATTTATATTGTTTTATAATATGTTGTTTTTTAAATTTAGCAATTTTTTTTATATTAAAATTTAAAATATATATAGTTGTATAGGAATTGCTTTTCCTTTTCAACATTTCTAAAATAAGTTTTGGATGTTCGGGAGCTTTAGCTCTAATTAGTTTTGTTTTGGAAATTTAGAAACTTCACATCAAAAAAATGGGAACTTGGGAATTAGTTTCCATTATTACAAATACATAACTTACTATAAATATTTTCATTATATTTATTCAAAATATCAGTGTAAAACAAAGACTAAAATACACTAAACATAAAAGTAGAATAAATCAATATCCTATCCATGGTAAGCATTTGCTCCAGTTTGTTGTTGCTATCAACCAACCATATCATTAACTTTTATTATATTTCCATATTTCAAGAGTAGTACTATTTAGCTTTTTCCAATAATGCTTTAAATTTACAAAGATGTATAAAGTTTATATATGTAAAGTTTAATTTTTAAAAGATGTTAAAACCATAGATTTACAAAGATGTTTGAAGTTTATATATGTAAAGTTTAATTTTAAAAATATGTTAAAATTTTATATATGTATTTTCAATTTTGTTTCTCATTTTCTAATTTAATCTTTATGGATATTAAAATTTCAATATTGTGTTAAATATATTCATATAATTTTTAGTACAAATTAAATTAGTAATTTAGATATTGTAGTTGTTGTAATAGGAGCAAATTTATTATTCTCAAGTGCATGTAAATTTGGGGAAAACTTATATTCGTCCTATCCAAAATTCACTTTTCATGTAAATTTGGAAAAAACTTCCACTGAAACTATCTTCATAATTATTTTTATAATAATATAATATGTTGTTATCCAAATCTAGCAATTTTTTGGTTCTCTATTTTCAATAAAAATTTCTTTTAATTAGAAATTAAACTTGATAAAAAACAATAATAATTACTCTAGGTGATATCCCATGTCTTGGAACTCACCTTCATAGCTTCTCCAGCCAAAATAATATAACCGACGTTACTCATGAAGAGGTTGATATATTGCAGAGCCCATGTAAAGTAATACATGTTGTCACCTGCAGCATGCAATAATATTTTCAGTCACACTATTAAATATATAAAAATTCTTTAAAATATATAATTAAATTGCAAATAGTAGTGACACGTAATCAAGGTGGTGCATCTTTTATTTCCAAGGAACTTATCTTGACATTTTTGGTAAGGTAACACATTATTAATTCACAAGATTTATGTTGATAATCTGTATTTATCAAAATTGAACGTTTGAGAGATTTCATTCTAATATCGTATTGAATATGAAAAAGGGTTATACATAATAAATTCCATAACATTAATACATTGACAATGTTAACAACACAGTTTTTTTTTTCTTTTCTAGATATTTAATTAATTTTAAATCAATTATATAATTAATCAATTTATTTATTTTTAATAATAATAACAAGGTTATTAATATATGAGATTGTATTATTTTATTATATTTTAATAATTATTTGAAAAGAACCTTGTAAATACCTAGATGGGGTGTTAAAAATGTTGGGATTACCTTAGTCCATATGCCACGACAATTGCTCGATGTGACAATTATAGGTGACAAGACATCTGTACAAGCATGAGAGTCGGTGGCAAGCAGTTCAATGGTGGATCCAAACGATGGAAGGTGGTTAGTACAACCACTTCGATATGTGCGATATCATAACGATCATTAATTAGAGGAGTTCTCGACATGGTGCTGGTACACAACACTCAAATCATAGTGTGTTGAACCTTCTGGAAGCTAAACATAGGAGTACTAGGAGGCATCATTCATAGATGAAGCAAGGATCGAGCATCTGATTCATGATGTTGCCACTCTGGAGGACTATATCTGATGCAAGTTACATAAGTAAGATAACGTTTGTCAAAGGTTTGCTATGTTTGGATAGCGAAGTCTAGATGAGCCAATCAAGATTGAACATGGGGCTTGGTGGGAGCTCCAGCAAGGTCAAAGTTGGGCTAGAAGCAGATCAGGGCAGGAAGTTGGTGGTGTTGATTCGAAGGTGTCGTTGACGGAATTTGCATTGATTCGACAACATTTCAGTGTGGACGGTTCACAAGATGGCGAGGAACTATGGCAAGATGGGATGAGCAAGGCACAAGGGGGGTAGATGTTAGGGAGGCATCCACATCCTAGGGGCCTATAGCCAACACGCAAGCGGATAGAGAGGTGTGGGAGGTGAGGAATGGATTCTAGGAGTTGTGCTCGGAGGAAGAGAAGAAGGCAATGGATGAGGTGGAAGAGGTGGTGCGGGCAAAGAGGCTGGCCACTTTGGACAAAGACATTCTGGAGGAGGTCCAAGATTGGGTGGACGACCCCTTCTATTCTAGGATGTGAAAGACAAAGTAGTTCAAGATAGTTGAGACCTATTGGATCGTCAAGGCCATGGTTGGGTAGGCACTGCATAGTACCAGGAAGGACCAGGGAAATCTTCTGCATGCAATTTGGATTCTAAAAGGTAAATTTGAGCTTTTTTTTTTCCAATCTCAGTATGGCATTTGCTTTAAGGTTTCTCCTACCAGTTAGCAGCCTAAATAAGTGGAAGAAGGAGAGGGCGCACCAAGTCCACTAGGATCCAAAAAATGTCCAATTGAGGTGGATGTAGTCGAGGCGGATGAGGTTATGTTGGACACTGAACCCATGTCTGAGACATTGAAACCATGACCTAGGGAGGATGTGCAGGGTTAATTGGTTTGTGGTAGTTATCTATAGTTTTAGCTCTTATAGATAGATATAAGAATTTTTTTGAAAAGATGGTGGATAGATAGGGGGAAAACTATTGATACATATATGAAAACATTGTTATTTTTTGGTCGAGGTAGGAATCTGGTTTTCCTTTTGGCAGATTCCTCTAGAGATGGTGAGAATCGATATTGCTAAAATAAGAACTAATTTTCATGAGCTACATAGTGAGATTGGGCATTGGACAATCCCCAGAACACCATGGCATGAAAAAATATGCAACCTTTGTGACACCAAGAGGGTTGAATATGAAAAGAACTTTCTCCCGGAGTGCCCTGCATATACCTATATTAGATCGCAATTTCAAAATATATGTCATAATACCAACCTTCCTAACCTTTTAAGTCATCAAAACTATAGTGATCTTGGAATGATTCTCCTAATGTTTTTTGAGTATCAAAATAACTTCATAAAGAAATCTAAGTAATCTCTTACCTTTCTTAAATTCCAGTAAACCAATTTTAATCTTAGTGAATACTAACCACCACCACCAAGACTACAAAAGGTTGTAATATTAACCTTGAAAAAAAGACACTGTAACACCACTTTTAAAATCAAATATTAATTTTGATGTTTTTGATGGAAAATATGAATTTTGAAAATTAAAATTCTCATTTTTAAATAACAATTCTCATCAATCCATACCTATATTATCATTATTTAAATTATATCAAAATTCTTAAAATCTTCATTATCATTATTTAAATTATATCAAAATTCTTAAAATCTCCATTTATATCTAATTTCTTAAAAAATAAAAAATACTTATAAAAAATTTAAATTTTAATAAAAAATAATAATAACACTAAAATAATTTAGTAACCAAGTCTTAAAAAAAAACACATCACCATCCACATCTATACTTTTGATTTTGATATGTAAGTTCAAATATCGCGAAACTCCTTTCATGCATTCATTTTAAATCCATTAACTTTAAATTGATCGCTAATTCTTGCATGCTAAGATTACGTGAGACTATATAATGTTTTTCTTAAATTACAAACAAGATTTTACTTTAAATATTACACAAAACTTTAAAGATATAGAGGATATTCCCAAGGTCGTGGCATAGTTTGGAAGAAAAATTTAGATTACAAACATGCAACTTCATATGTTGTTAATTTTTTAAGTATACGCATTTGGGAGCCACTTTCTCAAAGCATAAATTAAATGAAGAGAAAGAGACCTTTAATAAATAAAGAAGAAAAACCAAAAATCTACTTAGTGGAAAGGAACTAATGAATATCACAAATTAATGGAAATGGAGAATCAGACAAAGGATGATTACACAAAATAAGAATTTGGGGTGGTAAGAGTGGGTGAGGTTATCTTTGACACTGGAGGAAAGATCGAGCTCTTATACTCTTAGAACATTGGACACGCCACTAATAATCAAGCATAGGTATATGTCCTCTACCAGGGATTACATTTGGCAAAGTCTTGCAGAATCTAATCTATCACACTCATTGGAGAATTGAAAATCACTATAATACATATACGATTGAAATCCCTCCTCAATGACAACCAACTTAGAGCTATCATCGAGCAAATCCAGTTAGAAATCCAATCTTTCCAATGTGTGGAACCCTTCAATCCTCTTAGAAAAATAACCACGAAGCATATCAACAAACGAATTTGGTAGTTCGAGAAAAAAAATGGGACATTACAAGTCAATGGGGGGACCTCCACTCAATATATTCCATGAACACTCACAACCACTGCAATTTTTCCCAAAGAGACGAGACATCTAAGAACCTTATCTAACTGAGGTTTGTGCCATGAGATGTCTCTAGAATTTCCCACGCGACGCATTTAAGTTTCCACTTCCCATGCGCGCATGCAAGTGTTTATTCTGGGTACTTTCACCAATACCTTTGAACATGCAGTTTGTCTATCTTCTAGCCTTATCTAACTTGGGTTTTGTGCACTTGGTCTATCTTCTAGCCTCTCACCTATCATCATTGGGTTGATGGTGAGGGGTGAAGTTGGAAGCTCAAGAAGACACAAGGAAAATATGGAAGAGGAAATGAGGGAACTATTCCCCACAGTTCAAATTTTATAAATTTAGGTCGGTGGTTTGTTTACACAAGTTATCACAATACTAGAAATCATTGTTCAACACAAGCAAGGTCAACAACATATTCAAGATGAATGTGTGACCTTGAGGTCGCAGATTGAGGAGCTCCACCTTCGTCCCAACAACAATTTTCCACCCAGGACTGCAATTGAAAACTTGGATGGGGCTTCTTCACTAGGAAACATCCAACCACTCCCAGTCTTAAACACCTCTCCTCTAGAATTTAGGGATTCCACTTCAGACAACCAGGACTCTCCCAAGTCTCCTTAATTAGATGCTTTGTTTTTTTGTACTCATCCTAGGAGTTTGTTTCAAAATATACCATGTGAAGTTTTATGTAATTAAGTCTCAACTAAAATTTGCAAATTTCCGGTATCAAAACTCTTTTTTTTCGCAGTCTATAATACTGGGGGACTTGATCTCAAAAAAATTGAATTATATGTACATTTTTTGTGTGTCCATACACAACTTTTATTAATGAAATTTCCCCAGCTTTTGTGAAAAAAAAAGCTTACACAAAACATGAATCTAAAGAAGAATAAGAGAACTCTATAGAGGAGGACCCCATAAAGGAGGAACACCCAGAGGAGGTTTCTGCCTATATCATCGAATATCTCTTCTCTCATTGTCATAAGAGGAGGCCCTTTCCCTTACTATCCATATCAAGGAAGAGAAAGGAGGTTGAATTGACATGATGAAATAGAAATAAAAAAAAGAGGTATCCCTCCCAAGACCTATATTGAGGAAGCTAATCTATTACAACATTTGGAATCTATCCCATTAAATGACCTAGAAAAGAAAAAGAATTGAAGTCAATTAAAAGGTTTTAAGTTTTCCCAAAGGTAAGGGTAATTCAAGAAGAAGGTTTTAAGTTCTCCCAAAGCTAAGGGTAATTCAAGAAGAGGTCCAAAGGATAGAGGGTAATAGAAGGAGGATGGAGTGATAGCCACCCAAAGTGAGTGAATGACCACTACTAGTTGGGGATAGAAACACATAATTTTTTTGTTTTAATAATGGAAAAAGTAATATTATTGCTTTTTAACAATATGGTAATAAATTGTATAACATTAAGCAACATTTGACATTTTGTATGCATTGGTAATTGGTTTCAATAAAATTATTTCATTCCTATAAGAATTGTGCACTCTATTGTCATTTGTTTGCATCGACATTGATGTTTAAACTTCCACCTCATGTTGTCATTGCATATTTCTCTCCCACACTTTATAATCATAGTACAAGTTGCTTTCTTTCTTTTTTGTTGTGATCCCCTCCCATGTCACACAATTTGGTGAGCTTTGTTGACTAGGATTGGCAAGTTGAGTGCTTGTAGAGATTGGTCCCCCTCGAAACATAGTATTGCTTTCATAGTAAGAAGAAGCTCAAAAGATAAATAGAGGCGTCATCAATATAGATCAATATTTATTGACATGTCAACACTAAAACCCAATCTTTAAAAAAATTTAGATATTTTTCAAGATCATAAGGTTTCCAAGTCCAAAGAACAATATCATCTACATTAAGAATATGAGTGATGACTATCCCAACTAAGTAGTGCCATCACAACCTTCTTTTTCCAAACATACCTATAAATTGTCGATATAAATTACAAAAAGGGTAAGGAACAAAGAACAATCTTACTTAACCCCATTATTATAATTAATCAATTTTAACCAATCCTCATTATTGTTGAACAAAGCAATAAATTTCTTGTACAAACATCCTTAAAGTTAGATCCTTGGATAGGATTGGATCCTTGGGTGGAAGGACCAAAGTCCCATACAAAACTAGTGAACTAAAGCTCAAGATCTACATTTAGTCATTACATGCTTTCCCTAATGAACAAGGATGACTTGTCCCCTAAGAAAGATTAGTCTTCCTTTTACTATGCCTCTTTAAATTTTGGCTTCAAGTATGAGTGTTGGATGGAGAAGGTTCATAGGTGGGTCCAATTTTTGTTTGAATCTTAATTGAGTTTGAGGAGGGTTTTTACTTGAGGTAAAAAATATTGCATCCAACAAGGCAATAGAAGCCAAATCCAGAAGAGAATCCCCGCCCAATAGAGAAACAAAATAAATAATCTAAAAATAAACCTTGCTCAGACCCTTCTTGATCCCTTGAACTCACATTTGAACTATTTTTCGACACTCGTAATTTTCATGGGACTAGTGATGGAATAAAGACGATCACATCATATATATATATATATATATATATTAGAAATCAATAATTAGAAATAAAAAAGCTATTATTATTATTATTAGGGATAGAGACCAAAAAGATAATAATAAATAGGAATTTGGGACACTTTGGATCCTCTCTTCGAATTGCCATGGTTAACCATGGACCAAAGGTCCCATGTTAAGTTGAATCTCGAGTGAAATTTATATTATATTGCTTATTAAAACTTAGGAACATGAAGAATCTAAGGTCCCTAACATAGAAGGGTTTGTCTTGTGGTTGATATGAAACAAGAGATATTATCATAGAGGGATTGGAGGCATAGTTTGTTACATTAAGGAGAACATTTCTCCTCATATCAGACTTCACAAGAAAGACCCTTTCAATTAGTACACATGGATGGAGTTTTCGAACATTAATGCTAAAGATATTTATATAGAAATATGTTATTTTGTGATTATTAATTGTGCCTTTTATAAGAAAAATAGTTTAGATCAAATCTATCCTTACAATGGCTTAGAACAAGAATTTATGGTCTAAGAAATGAAGGAAGTGTCCTCTTGCTAAGAGACTTTAATGTTAGAACAATGTTCAATTAACCAAGCTATTATATTAAGCTGTGATCCTAACACTAATTCTCCATGGTTAGATGAGGACATTGTTGTAGCTAGCAGATAAAAAAGAAACTTTGAAGACTTGGTTGAGAATTTGTTCAGTGTTGAGTTGATCAAGCTCTATAGTTCTCAAGATCTAATAATTTGCAATGGTCTAATGAAGTGGATGAAATCCAATCGAATGACTTGTATTCATCGGCTTGGAAACAATGTCATAGATGATTGATATCTAATATCCCCATATACAACAAAATAATAAACTTTGACATCTCAAATGACCATGAACTAGACTTTGAACTTATACCTTTAACCCTAACTCTAAATTTTGTCATGCTTGAAATCCCCACATAGGAGAATTATAATAACCAAAATCACTTGATTTTCAACAAAAAACAAGACTAATGTTTTTCTAAAGATTCTAAATAATGAATTAAGTCTCATATGAAATAAGGACAACATTGAAGACCTCTATCATAATTTTACAACAACCATCTCTACCGCCATTAACAAACTTTCTATTGAGGTGTCATGTAAAAAGAGAATAGAACAACCAACCCTTGGTATGATGAAGAGTGTAAAATTACTAGAAGAGCCATTAGATATGCTTATAATGAAGATTCCCTAAAATCTGAGAAGATAAATAGGTACAAAGCCCTAATTTAAAGAAAGCAGGTACTATATAAATATAAAGAAAATGAAGCTTTTACACCTCTCTAAGCTAGACCCTAAGAATTTTTTTAAGAAACTCCTAACTCATAAAAATAAATAAAGCAATATGATTTCCTTGAGGGACTAGAATTCCATGTTAAAAGTTTTTATGAATTCATTGCTCTCATGGACAATGTTACTCAAATCCTTTTTATAGAGGAAGACAGTTTTCTTTAGAAGACATAGAATTTGGGGTTAAGCAACTCACAAGAGGGAAAGCTAAGGACATTGAAGGCTACCAAGAAAAAATCCTTAATATTGAAGGGTGTATCCTCATCCCTCACATTCATAAGCTCTTCAATCTAGTAGTCAAACAGGGGTTCCCTAAATAATCTACTCAAAGCCTCACTATGCCTATTTTTAAAAGCATAGATAAAAACGACCCCCTTAATTATAGAACCATTATTATTAGCCTTCTTTTATCCAAGTTATATAGAATGATTTTGGCAAAGAAGATCAACATATGGCTAGAAAGCTAGGAAAAAAAGGCTAAAGGCCAAGATAGATTTAGGAGCTATCATTCAACTATGGACCACCTTGTTATGCTTAGGATCATTGAGGATGAATGATATAATAATAAACCAATCTCCCATGCTGCTTCATTGATTTTAGAAAAGAATTTGATATAATAGCTAGAACTAACCTTTGGAATAGGTTAGAAGAACTAAAAGTTCCTTTCAAGTTGAGAACTATTGTGATAAGGTTGTACAATAATTTTATTTCCAAGTTTAGGAACACTAAAGGCTGCTCAAAAGAAATTAACTATAATATAAAAATAAGAAAGGTTCTCCCTTGTCCCTTACCCTTTTTGACATATACATCAACAAGTTAGAGGGTTGTTTGGAATAAGCATGTTATGTTGGCACGCCTTTAGCTGAAATAGTCATCCTCCTTCTTCGCTATGCTGATGATGTTTTTCTTATGGTGATGTGTCTCTATGATAATGACAAGCAACTAAGAATTCTCAAGAATTTCTACTCTACTATGACTATGATTGTTAACACTGGCAACACAAAGGTAATGATAATCAAATCCAAAAAGATCAGTTACGCTAATTTTGTATATGACAACAACAACTTAGAGGAAGTGAATTCATACAAATATCTCATAATCAATCTTCATCTCAAGCTTAACTAGAACTATAGTATTGAGAAAAGGATAAATGAAGGGAGAAAAACTATTTTGATCTTGAAAACAATTGTAAATCAATGAACCTTTGGTTATGGGATAAAAAAAAACTCTTCTTTGAGACTCTCTTCCCTTCTGTTACTTTATATGGTTATGACGCATGGGGTTGCAACATCTATAGGGAATTGTGGAGAAACATCAAGCAAATCTATAAACAATTTATAACTTATAATATAAAAATTAAAGGCAATACACCCTATCCAATCTTCCCCCATTGAGAGCATGGCTATGACTAGGTACCCAATGTATAAGAACAAGATAAAAAAAAATAGAAGACAATAGGCTTCCTAAGATTACTTCCAATTCGAGTCAAAACCACTTGCGGCTCAAGTGCATTTGGTATAAAGATGCCAAGTCTTGGTTAAATCATTATTCATAGAGGATCCAAAGTATCTCTATGTTCTAATTAGCGTACATAAACAATTAACATCGTTAAAATAAGAACAAACTCTCACTAGCTCTATAGCCAAATAAAATTCTAGAACAAACCAAGTAACTCTTTATCTTTTTAAGGTATGATAGACCAAAATTGGTCTTAATGGATGTTAATAATAATCATCATCATTTATATATAATCCCAACTATTTTATATAAGGAATAAAAATTGTCTACATATTCCAATACTCCATTCTATCACTCTTGTGTTATATCATCTTATTTTAGACTTCATGGAAAACTTTAGGGGCTAAATTTATCCCATGGCCTAATTTTTAATGGTTTTCTCCATAAATGATTCTCCAATTTCCATTTATTTTTCCAATATTATTAGCCCAAACGTTATAGGATAAAAGCATTTTACTTTAAAATTCTCCAAAATTTTCTAGAAACTATAAAAAATCTTTAGAAAATTGAATAATTTTACAAAAATATTGCCAAATATTTTAGGGTTGAAATTTAAGAATTAGTAAAATTTGCCATCTACACTTTAAGATAAGTATAGATCATTAAAATTATCCTTGATTTTAGTTGATAAATGTATTGTTCCTCTAAATTATTTGTCTATTGACTCACACTCATATGTGAGACACTCACACAATAAACACCCATTAGAGAATACAGAATTTGTATGTTGGGTGATTGTGGAGAATTTGTATATTGGGTGTACACTATCGAATCTAAAGTTATTTATCCAATAACATACACCTTAATATACAAAATATTAAAAATTTTGTAACCAGGTTAAATATTTAAATTGCTTAGTCTATATATTAGATTTCTTAAACTTTTTTCTGTTTTAGTTTTTTTTGATAGTTCTGTCTAGAAAGCTGTCAAAAATTTGAAAGAATAGATGGAATTGCACATATCAGTTCATATATCAGATTACAATCTAAGTAGATTCGAAGTTTTTCAGGGTAATAAATCAATCTACATTCAAAAATACAATTAAAAAATGAAAAATTACAATTTCATCAACAATTAGATACCAAAATTTTAATGATAATTACTAAAAAAAATATATATATATATAAAATAACTTTAATAATAAATAATAGATAGACCACCTAAAATAATCTAAATATTAGTTGGGTAGATAACCACCTAAAATTACTTTATAAAAGTCAAACCATAAGTGAAAGGTTCACGCAACTGCATCTGCTTGTAGGCTTTACTGTCGATATCATTCTGCCTAATTCAACTACTCAAGTCGGTTCCACCAGTTTCACTGTGGGCATTTATAATTGATGCCTCGGTCCATTGAATTCTAGGATGCTATATCAACTGCCCTCGGACCCCGGTGGCTGAATATTCCGATACGATTGCTTAAGCCAAAAGTAAGTAATGAGCAACTTAGATGGTTGAATATTTCAAAGTCAGTAATAAACTGTTTGTTACGCAGTAATGAATGTTGTGGCAAGTGAATTATAGGACTTGGATCTGAAGCAACTCTTGAACTTTGATGGTTGAATATTCCAATAAGATTACCAAAACAAGTAATGAACACTATGGAAGTTGAATATTTTAAGGCTAGCAATATCTAGCTTGCTACTCAGCATTGAATGCCCTGGCAAATGGATTATGGGCCATTGGATTTGAATTGCTTCCGATCCGACGATTCATAATCCACCTGCCAGAGCATTCAATGTTACTTAGCAGGCTGGATATTGACCGCCATATTTTCACAGTGAGATCACTATCTGTACATTGGTAAGCACTAAGTACTCTTAAGAGGCTTTTCGTATATGGTACTTAAATTGTCTTATATTTGTTGCAAGAATTACAGATCAAGAATTGTTTAAATGATAAGTTGTATTCTTCAAATTGTAATTTTGAATATTTGGGTAGATTCAGAGTTTTGGAATTAATTTAACATTACAGTTTACAATGATTGAAATCACAATTTTGCATCAAATTTAAATTTCCAAATTAGATTTTGATGGGATTAAAAAGAGAAACCTATGATTATGCAGAACCTCTATTAATTGTTAATTATTGTAAAGTTACATAACTTTGGTGTTCGCTACAAGTTATATTGTTTTTTTTTATTATCAGAATTAGAGGATGTAAATCTAGACAAAATCACTATTTTTTGTTGTTTAAATTGTATTTCTGGATGCATAAATGGATTCAGCTTGCTGAAAAACCCTTGAGACACTCCAATTATACAAACTTAACTACTCAAATCTGCAGATCCAACCCTTCCTCAACGCAAAATCGAAAAAAAAAAAAAAAAATCACTAGAAAAGAACCAAAAGATAAAACGTTTAGACTAAGCTCATAACTTTAGCCACCCATATCACCTGGGTGTATAACCATCTAACATTACTTTGTAAAAGTAAGGCAAAACACATGTAAGGCAAGGAGTGGGCTAACTAGGGAGCAATCTTCCCTCTTGAGTTACTTTTCAGGCTGCTTCCTTTTAAATTTCCAACCAATCCAGAACTCTGATCGATTTTCTAAGCCTCTGAATTGGTTTAAAATGAGGCAAAACTCCTGAAGTAAGATTCTGGAATGCATGGAACTTTGATCCATGAGAAACTCAAACTACCCTTAAAAATCTGACCGGATTCAAACCCATTTTTTATCTGAAAAATGAAACTCCCAAATTAACCTAGTCCCTGTCGATATCATTCTGCCTACTGCAACCACTCAAGTCGGCATCGGCAAACAGTAAACACCAAAGATTCCATGAGTTTCACTGTGCGCATTTATAATTGATATCTCCATATAATTCTACGATCCTATATCAACTGCCCACGGACCCTGGTGGGTGAATATTCCTCTCACATTGCGTAAACCAAAAGCAAGTAATGAGCACCGTCGGTGGATGAATATTCTGCTGCCGAGCCTTGCGCCAGGCCTGGAAATTGACGTTCTGTAGAACGTATTTTAAGTTTAAAGACTTATTTGACAGGTAGGTGCAACAATGACACGTCAATATTGATTGGTAATTTTTTTTTTAAGCCGTGGATCTGAAGATTTGACGTTTAATTATTTAATTACAAGTCATAAATTCTAGTAGGAAGACTGGTTTACAGGGGGAAGAGACTTTTAGTAATTGGTTTAGGGGTGGAGGAGGGTTATACTTCAAAGTTGATGAGGGTTTTAGTAGTTGTTCGAGGGTTATATTTGAAAGTTGATTATTATTTCTTGACATTTTAAATTAACATATTATATAGATTTTTATATAGAATTGGATATACTTATTTTTTTTTTAATCTTAATTAGAAATGTAAATCAGAATCCTTAAGAATATAGCTTTAATTTAATGTAAAAATTAGATAATCTTTTTGTCCTTTATGTGATTTATCATAGTGTTACTTTTCAAATTTAGAATAATAACTTGGCTTAAGGCTATATTTATGATTTGACAAAGTTCTTTAATAAATTTTATGCAGCAACCACTTTACTAATTTCAATTAATATGGAATGTTTATTGAAATTTTTAGATTCATATTAATATATTTATATAATTTTTTATTGATAGTTTTATATTCATATATATATATATATATATATATATATATATTTTATATATATATATATATATATTTTTAGTGAAAGTTTTGGAATTTGGATTTTGTAAAAGTTAGGGTTATTATTCATTACACTATTTTATTCTCAATTATTTACATATATTTATTGCAAACATTTTAATTGATATATTTTAGTGAAAGGTTTTCAATGTTTATTATTATGAAATTGATATATTTTAATAGAGGGTTTTTAAAGTTTATAATTATGAATGTTTTTTGTGTAGAAAATTATATTTCCAAAATTTAGATCAGATAAATAATAATAATAATAAAATTAACATAAAATTGTATTTCCAAAATTAAGAAAAGATAAAAAATTAGAATAATAAAATAATTAGACAAACTTAAATTTAGATGAAAATTTGTAATACTAAAATTAACATATAAATTTACACAAAATGATGGGCATGGAAAACAAAAACCAGTCATCAAATTTACATAAAAGGACAGACATAAAAACAAAACTTTATAATAAAAAAAAATGGACAAACTTAAATTTAGATGAAAATTTGCAATACTAAAATTAACATAAAATTTTACACTCATAAATTTACATAAAAGGTGACGTGACCGACATGAAAAACAAAAACCACACTCATAAATTTACATAAAAGGTGAAGTCACCGACATGAAAAACAAAAACCAGTCATCAAATTTACATAAAAGGTGAAGTGGCCGACATGGAAAACAAAAACCAGTCATCAAATTTACATAAAAAGATCAACATGAAAAACAAAAACCTGTCATCAAATTTCTATTTGACAATTAAAGAAAATTTGAAATTCCAAGACTGTTGCTTACTAGCAACAGTAGGGTAAGCCTTCTGTAGATCTGGCAAGCACTTTTACACTTTTAAGGGTTTCCTGACATGTACCAGATCTATTTAAAGTATTGAGGTAAGCCTTCTGTAGATCTGGCAAGCGCTTTTACACTTTTAAGGGTTTCCTGACATGTACCAGATCTATTTAAAGTATTCAAATTATAGATGTTTTTTTTTTAATATTGTAAATAAAGTTTTGAGCAAAATTCTGTAAGATTTCTATAGATAACCTCACAAAAAATTCCCTTCTACACTATCAGATTAGTGTAACTGATAATTGATTTAATAAAAATGTAATCTACGAGAATGTTTCATGAACTCAGTGCTTTGCTAAACTATTGTAACTTGAAAAAAAGAGCAACTGTGGCTATATATATATCGCATCTCTTGAAGACAAAATAAACCTCTGATATTGGAATTATTGACTTGTAAAACCCATGCTTAGTGTATTAACCATTGCTACATTCTCATAAGTACAAGAGAATGTCACAGAGTACATACCATAAATGTAACCAGCGAGGTCTCGGTATCTAATATGACGCAGTCCATCAATTTGGTGGAGGCGAGCAAGAAGGTAATTTGCATAGAAAGAAATTAAGGCTGCTGCTATAAATCCTGCAATTCCTGCTACCCATCCCAAAGGAACCATGAAAATCCCTGAATATCCTAATACATACGCGCTGTTCATTGATGTTATCAGGATGAAACCAACTTGATACCAAGGATCTGCAACAATTTCAACATTAATTATTCACTTACATGTAAGTGTTTGCAGCTTTAGAATCAGTTTGAAACGAACAAATTATCGACTTACCCTGACTTATGCTATGAGCTGTGCTCCTGGAGTCATCTGTGGTTTCCTCCTCTGTGAAATTCTCTTGCAGTAGTAGTCTTTCAGTAGCTGGATTCTCCATTGCTGGAAACCAAAAACTAGGCAATTTCAAATCTGTGTGTGAGGGCGGGGAAAAATCACAGCCTCAATATTGCTGCTGCTGCTGCTC
>ML830793.1:0-21006 GCA_009831015.1 Picea engelmannii | reverse complement strand
ATTTGAATTAGTCCTCGAATTGAATTGATAACCTAATTAGTATATATTTATTTAAAATGTATATAAGTTAGATTTGAATTTAAGTGAATAATCTTTCTTCTTAATCGATTAAATGAAATTTAATTAAAAATTGTTCAAAAATATTTATTCTTATCTAAATTCAGTGGGTGCATTTTCAAACTGTGAAATGCTCCGTATCTCACCAACTATATATATTATTTTTAATAATTAATAATGAGTAGATTGTGTATTAAAAAGAGATATATTAGAAATGTGAAAAAAAAGGTGAAAGTTTGATAAAAAGATAATTTTTTTTTTCTCCAAAATTTCATAACTCTAATTCAGTATGAATAGTTTTTGAGTGACTTCTATACAAATTGAAACAATAACATTTTTATATGGAAAAAAATTATAAATATATCTAAAAAATAAATTAGAAATTCTGATCATTTGGGGTTCACCTAGTCTCCATCCCTGAACCCATTATGTACATGTTCTTGTCAAGTTGAAATAGGGTTTAATGTTCATGTTAGGTCTTCTAGAGTTGGATTAGGAGTGTGTTTAATGTGTAAGTCCTCATTGTTTACCCATGAAAATCCATTGGATAAAATTACCTCATGTGGAAGGTGTAAATGAACCACAAGTCCACCAACCAAGGGTTTCAAAGCTCTAAGGTGACCATTTAGTTGCAAATATTGTCGACAAGTAACCGATATGAAGGCAAATAAGTCCTTCTTTGTTGATGTCTTTCCCACAACACATTCATTTCTAACACGACTCTTTACTTGTAATTTTTTACCACATTCCTCCTACCAACATTTTCACTAGATCGTGGAATTCATTACATTGCATTGAGCCTCATCCATTCCTCTTTCTCATATAGTTGTAGGTCATGTTGAATATTTTGCAAATCACATAGAACACTGCATTTGTACCTACAATGGTGGTGACCCATGTCTATAAGGTAGAAGGACAATGCTAAACCAAAATGCCTTTGATACAAGGAACCGCCATAAAATACCACCAATGCTATTATTCATTCAAATCTACTCTAATCAAAGCACCCTTGAACATTGTCTATGTTGCAATGCTACAATGATTGATTTAGAGAAAAGCGTAATTGACATAAGGCCATTGCAAAACCATCATCATAATTAACCCACATAAAAAGTCTTATTCATCGTCCAAGTTCATGTTAGGTCTCCTAGAGTTGGATTAGGAGTGTGTTTAATGTGTAATTCCTCATTGTTTACCCATGAAAATCCATTGAGCAAAGGATTCTCAATTGACCTAGAGGTTGAAGTGGGGGGATAAAACTACCTCATGTGGAAGGTGTAAATGAACCACAAGTCTACCAACCAAGGGTTTCAAAGCTCTAAGAAGAGCATCTAGTTCCAAATATTTTTGACAAGTAACTGACATGAAGGCACATAAGACCTTCTTCATTGATGTCGTTCCCACAACACATTCATTTCTAACACGACTCTTTACCACAGTCCTCCTACCGACATTTTCACTAGATCGTGGAATTCATTACATTTCATTGAGCCTCATCCATTCCTCTTTCTCATATAGTTGTAGGCCATGTTGAATCTTTTTCAAATTACATAGAACACTACATTTGTACCTACAATGGTGATGACCCCTAAATACCTTTGATACAAAAAACCACCATAAAATACACCAATACTATTGTTCATTCAAATCTACTCTAATCAAAGCACTCACAACATTGTCTATGTTACAATGCTATAATGATTGAGAACAAAGCTTAATTAACATAAAGCCATTGCAAACCATCATACAAAGTCTAATCAATCCTCCAAATTCATATGCCAACAAGAAAATGGTATAAAAGGATGAGATTTGTGGAATTCTTAACTTCTAATTACTTCGGTATTGTATATTGAAACACTTGTCATGAAATGGATTCACCTTTATCAATGTCAAAGTCAAATATTTCATGGAAAGGATGCATAAGGACCTCCCCATTTACCATGACATAATCTTAGCTAAAACTCACAATTACCATTACCATTGATGTTGATAGACTTTACATAGTTACTTATACACTCTCTTTTTTTTTATTCCTTTTCAATATAGATTTGAGTAGTTTTCTTCATTTCAAAAATGACTGCCTAAACTTATTTTACCTTGACCAACAAAACATCCACAAAATCATATACATCACAAACACTCAACAACCTCTCAAACCAACTCATCAAACTATAGCGAATATTCAAAACATTCCTAATGAACATATAATTTGAATACTATTTTGATCCTGGTCTACCAATAACCTTCGAGATTTCAATCGTGTTATGAATGTGGGAATATGGCAAAAATGCTGAACAGTCCCCGCTGTTTCCAGCAACCTGACACATAGGATTCTGAATTAATTGGCATGTTTTGCTGTCAAAGCCAGTTGGGGTTGCAGGACAAGTTACAGAAAAGGAGAGTTCATTGGGTGTGTGAGTTCTGGAAGCACTGTGTCAGTTTTGGATTGAAGAAAACTACCTGCTTTCAATAATTAGCTTCAGTTGTAAAAATTTGAGTTTTTACTATTATTCAAATTTTGTGTTTGGTAAAACGATGTTTAAGGGGACCAAAATATTATATCCACCTATGCGTGTAGAACAACAATTCCAACTATCCAAAATACTTTTTTGTCATCAACCAGCGTTTCTTCATTTTGTTTTGAATTTGGTTTCTAAGGATTTAGTTTGTAGGGCAATTTAGGTTTTAAATAAAAGGTATTTAAAATATTTAGTCAGCTAAGAGTTAGTGTGGTCTAAAGGGATGCTAGTTAGTGTGGTTTAAAGAGATGCGATTTCTGGAGGTCACAAGTTCAAAATTGGCGGCGTAGGGATGTTTATATTGGCCTGTTGTGATAAGGCTGGAAGGGTAGACGACCCCTGGGATAGAGGTTCACTTGGTGGGTCGGCCCCTGCTGAGTCACAAGTTATTGGTATATCTGGCTTGTGGGCTGTTGAATATACTCTTGGGAGGTTGCTGTTCCCATGGTTAAAAAAAAAAAAAGAGATGCGATTTCTGGATGATTTTGACTCCTTAAATATCTTAACTCATAATGATTTTAACTACTTAAATATCATACAAAAGTCTTTTTTAGGCGAAGACTAATCCAGATGAAAACCAAAAACGTTTATCCATTCATGCTAAAATTTCTGAACATGGAATTAATTTAATGGAGTTTCTGCACAGGTAAAACTGCAACCATGGTTGCAATTGATCCCTCGAACGTGCTATTGGGAAGTACATTTCCTTGGCGTGTGTGTAATGTTGACAGGAGACGGAATTAATTTAATGGAGTTTCTGCACAGGTAAAACTGCAACCATGGTTGGAATTGATCCCTTGAACGTGCTATTGGGAGGCACATTTCCTTGGCTGTGTGTGTAATGTTGACGGAATATCAGCACGCTTTCACTGACGAAAACGGACATCATGTTTTACATGAATTTCAGCTCTTCTCATTATTTTTATGTTGTTATCTGTTTTATATTAATTTTTAGGCTCTTTTCTGCTTGAAGTGGAATTAGCTCCACCAAATAACACTGATTTTTTATAGATTGTAATCAGTCGCATGTTCTGATGACGGTGTATGGGCAAAAATGATCGTACAATAAAATCTGCACGATTCGATTTTCTTCTGAGTTCGAGAATCTTATGTCTGACACGCAACGTAATCGAGAATCTTAAGTCTGATACGCAACGTAATCGTGGTGCAGCTGGTGGTGTTTCTATTGAGAGAGACATTTTTATTTGTAGTGTCACTTTTATTGAGAAAGACATTTTTATTTGTCGTAGTTTAAACGTTTTATGTTTTTGTTTTTTTTTTGGATATTTAACTGAAATTTGAAAAGAAATTGTTGGATCTGTAAATTTAAATGGCTATTTTTGTATAATCCTAATCCGAATGCTTTAGGATTTTTCAACACACTGATTTCATTTTTACATTCAAAAATACAATTTAAACAACAAAAAGTTATGATTTGGTATAAATTTCTATCACCTAATTTGGACAAAAAAACAAAACTTAAATTATCATAAATTATTAATGATGATGAATGTACATAAAACCAATAAATTTTAATGTAAATACTAAACATACTGATGTATGTAATGAAACTGATAAAAAATTAATGTTGGAATGGTTTAAAATCAGTGTACATTAATTTTAATCCATCATCTATTAAGAAAATAAAAATAAAAAATGGAATGCAGATTTTTCAGTATTTAAAGTAGCTTTAATTAAATCAACATGAATTGTTTTATTTTAAAGTAGGCCTCACATAAGCTGTTAAAACCAAGTTCCATGCATTATTAAACATGGAGTTAGGTATGATGGAGTTAGGTATGGAGATGCGTTTTCCGTACATTAGATAATTCAGAAAATCTTTATTTTTTATTATTTTATTATAATAATTTTTTTTCTAATTTTTCAAATTTAGATAGATAGAGTGATTTGTTTTGATGGGCTTTTTTTTTTTTATATTTAAAAAGACACACCAAAAAATTCAACCATGATAAAGACTAATGTAACTTAGACTTAATATATAGTTTAAATATCAAAGATAATTTTTATGACTTAGATAAAATCTTGAATCTAAAGTTTGGGTAAATTCCTAAAAAATTTCCTAAGTTTTTTAAGACATAAAACAATGCATCTCAGCATGAATTTGGCATTGTTTTTATTTTTAGTCATATAAATTTATACGAATCACTATTTTATGTTGTTCAAAATCCATTTAGGAATGCAGAAATGAATTCAACATGTTGAAAAACTCTGGAGGTACTCAGATTATATAGAAATAATCACTCAAATCTACTAATCCAATAATTTCTAACTCGATTTCCATCATATGTCCCTGAAAAAAAACATCATTTCATGGAGACTTTGTTTTATCATCAACATTAAATTTTATATCATAAAATACAAATTCTCAAATTTTAGAGCAACCGAACAATTTCTTAAACTTGTATCCACAAACTTATGTGGTCTTATTATACCTGCCGAGGTATATATAGCCATCGATAAGCTGTTGACCAGCTATTAGTTGAGCATTGATCAAAAAATTGTGAGAGGTTTTCACAAGTTCTAACATTAAGACTTGATTTTTTAAATTATTTGAATTTTTTTTTTTACATATGTTTTTTTTTATATAAGTAAGAGGTTTAATATTAAGTTCCTGCTAGAGGCAAAAAGATTCAAAATACATAGATTGTCCTGCTGTAATTATTGGGCTGCCCCAACAGAGGGGAAACCAACCTAGTCAGCGGATTAGTCAGCATATGTTTAGCTATAAAACATAAAAAAACAATGTCTAAGACAACTTGGACAACCATAACAAGGAAAACCTGACTGGCTCGGCGTCGGACACGTCATAAGTCTAGACACCGGACGCGTAACCCGGCCAGGTGGCACTGAGGTCCCCTGGTCACGGTTCCTCTTCGACAACTGTCGTCCCGTCTCCCCACTGCGTCTCTTCCTGCTTCGTGGTCGCGGCATCCGGATCGTTCCTCACGCTATCTTTCGCTTTCCTGGTCGCATTCCCATGTCGCTCCAGTCTCGACCCTGTTGCATTCTGCTTTGTCGTATCCTCGCCTGGAGTAGCTGCCCAATGCATTGTGGTATTCCCTGTTGTTCTCGCGCTCCCTATGTCGTTTCCTTCTTTGGGTTCTGCTGCGGGATGCTGCCTGGAGGTTGCGCCTTCCAGGGGTGCAAGAACCGCTTCGTGCAGGGAGGTTAGAAGCTGTAGAAAAAGTGCCACCTTGTCGTTGGTGAGTTGCAGCCTGTAATGCAAGTCATCCACCCCCTGGCGGAGTTCGAAGACAAGGCCATAGAGGATGGCCACCTTGTCTTTTAGCTGCTCGTTGTTTGCGGAGTCGGGGGTGGGGGGCGGGCAGAGTGCCCAGTCTTCCTCGGAGGAGGAGGTTGGTCTGCTCCTATGTCTCTAGGGAATGCCGGGCTTGGAGCGTGGACTGGTGCATTCACCGAAGGAGCGAAGAGGAAGCGCAGGGAAGAGCTGGGTAGTCGTGGAACCAGTTCCAAGCAATTGAAATTCATGGTCGACGGGTTGAGAGAAGAAGAGCTATGGTGCTTGGGCTGGGAGTGGATGGAAGAGTCAGTGGGTGGCGAAGGATGCGAAGAAGTGGAGGGCCGACGAGACTTCCAGGGCGAGCCCCACCGTGGCCTCCCTCTTAAACGTTTTTTGTGCTTAGGCATGAGTTGCACAGAACTATGGTCGTCGGGCTGCGTGAAAAGAGGAACCGCCGAGGGCCAGTGAGCACAGTCAGAAGATGGACATGGCTGCGAAGGGAGAAATCCAACGAACCACCAACAGAGATAATGAACAGAGCCGAGTGAAAGCGCCATAATACAATACAAAGGCCGAGGGTGAGTATTAACGACCCTTCCCATCGCAATAAGGGTGCTTTAATGTCGCGGGAGGGTGGCATACGGCGACACGAGCCCATCACATGGCTCTGTGCCCCGTTGGCATATGCCCCCCGCTGTCATACTCCACGTGTTTCCCGCTAACACCCCATCCGGGGAAAAGGTATGCGGGCTTGGCCCAGTTAAGCTTTCTGCAGCTAGACCACGTCCTTGCTCGGGTTTGAGTACAAGACGTGACCTTCGTTGCAAGAACGACTTTACCATCCAGCCGCCTCCGCTGACCTTTTTTTTTTTTTTTACATATGTTAATTGGTAGTTCAAAATGAAATTTTTAATGAATTTTGTATAGTGGTTTATTTTAATGTTACTCAAGTATGTGGGAAGTTAGAATGGGTCGTTTGATTTTGTTCCAAATTTGGTGAGTTATGGTTGGATCTAAAGATTTTAGTGGCTAAATTTGTATAATTAAAGTGCTCCATGAATTTTGAAGTAGGCTGAATCTATTTATGCATTCAAAAATACAATTTAAACAACAAAAAATAGAAATTTTGTCCAAATTTAAATTGTAGGATTCCGACCAAAAACACTAAAAAATAAAAATGAATTTTGAAGCAGGCTGAATCTATTTATACATTCAAAAATACTATTTAAACAACAAAAAATTGAAATTTTGTCCAAATTTAAATCATGGGATTCAGACCAAAAACACTAAAAAATAAAAATGAATTTTGAAGTACACTGACTCTATTTATGCATTCAAAAATACAATTTAAACAACAAAAAATGGAAATTTTATCCAAATTTAAATCATGAGATTCCTACGAAAAACACTAAAAAAAAATAAAACGCATAGTAAACACCATTTTCAAATCTTAAAACTGAAAGAATGGAAAAAGATGCCGCAATTTTCAAATCTTAAAACTGGAAGAATGGAAGAAGATGCCGCAGTCTAATCAATCTGCCGACCTGCTCACCTAAATGAAGAAGTTTATTACTTTTTACGGCGTGAGTCGGTACAATTCCAACTGTTTTTGACTTGCAAATGCCGGCCAATGGCCATCCCGGTGCCACCAAACTGAGCCTGACATAATTGAAAGAGTCCAAGCACGCTGGAGAGCCGACGACATTGAAACCGAAGCAATTATTGGTGCGGACTTGGGACGCAAACTGGTTATTGAAAGGGCGTCAGGGTCGAATCCTGGTGGGTCACCGTATCCTTTGGAAGAAAAACTGGGATTCTTTTAACCAAACCAGACGAAAGAAGGCAAGCTTCGAATTAAAAATCGGATTTGATGGTTTTTAATGTGATGTAACTAACAATGTTTGATTAGTATGAGAAGTTAGTTTAATTGATTATTGTTATATATCTGTTATTATACCTGACTCCCCCGGAGATATATAGCGATCGTCCAGCATACTTGCCCGAGTTCGGTTCAAAATCTCCATCATACAATTCACATCATCTTTTTTGCTTTTCATTTTAATTATATATTATTATTAATTAAAATTAAATTCATCTCAATTAATTCAAATTTGTTTTTAATGTATTTTTTTTTATTTTAATTGAAATTCAACAAACAATTTATATCAAATCTTAATAAAAAATATCATTAAATAAATATGATAATAATAATAATAATAATTTATTTTTAAGATCATCCTCAAGTCAAATATTAAATTGGTGTATGAGATCCCTTATTTGTGGGACAAGGATCTTTTAGGTCCAACAATCTGATTGATAAAATTTATGGAGATATACATATCTTACCTCTCTAGATTTGAACTTGTGACTTTTTGAAAAAAAGACATATTCTTAACCATACTCAAGTACAATGGTGTCACCTATGCTACTGACTATTTACTTTGTTGTGGCAAGAACAAAGGCGGGGGCAAAGGTAGGAGTTCAAGTAAAGCAAAGGATACATCAACACTCACTAGAAATCTTCAAAGGAGTTCAGTCTCACTGTTGGACAGATAGGCGCAGATCCATGTGGCATATGACTGTTTTATAAAAAAATTCAGTACGGTCTGTATGCCAAGAGACAAATCTTGTTACAATATCAAACCATTAGATGCATGTAATGAAATTGATTAAATTAAAGATTGGATTAGTATAGAAAGTATATTTTATAAAAGAAAGTTTGCATTACAAGTATTATGATCTCTTATATATATGAATGCGTTTATTTTTCTTTAAGAATATGGATTAGTTTTTGACAATTTTCTTTTCTAGCAAAGGTTTTTACTAACTTTTCTTGAAAATTTTATCTCGTATATGTTTATAGCAAAGTTATTTAGCGACGATGGGCGGTTGGAGGTTTTTGTAGCAAAGTTATTTAGCGACGATGGGTGGTTGGAGGTTTTTGTAGAGGAAAGTTATTGGAGGTTTTTAACACCGGTGCACCTAAGTTAATAGACCACAACAATGCTCTTATAAACATTACGCCCCAGTGCATAACAAATAAAGAGCACCAATAATGAAACAAGTTAGAACAAATGATTATTTACCAAAAAAATTTAATTTAAAAACCATAAACCTTCCATGGTGTGCTTAAAAACTCATACAACCCCGGTGCGTCTACAATAGTGGTGATGCACCAAAAAAAGTAACGATGTGCTTAATAATACTATAGTCTCGTGTTTTTTACTATATAACCAAAAATCTATACGATGTGTTACTTATAAACAAACACATTCGTGCCTCTATACATATAACACAACATTTTAGGGTAAAATAAAATAAGTGTACATGTGTGTTTAGGTACAAAGAACGCTTTGGTGCATCTTACTATCGGGCGCATCGCGAAAGGGTAAAATAAAAACAAATTACCAATTTTTTTATTATTATCATATTTCCTTCTATGCTTCCAACCTCTGACACAAGCACCGATGCTCACATTCCTTATATGGCAACCCTATTTGCACTGCTCTACAAGGTTGCTTCCTCAGTGCCCCTGTAGATTCCGTACATTTTCCAATTTTAGAAAAAGGTTGAAAAATTGTTTTTCATCTACAGGCCAACCATGCCTCCTCAAGCGAAAAGAGACCAAGTAAATTGTTTCTTACCTCCTTATTTTGATTTTTGTTGGATTAAAATTTAAAATTGGTCTTAAATTTGGCATTTTTTCAATTTAAAAAAAAAATCGTGGTGCGCTCTGCTTGTTCGACTTGCCCTAGACAACGATTGGCGTGTCTTGTGAATTTACAAGAAGCACCTCCCATGGTTCTTTCATGGGGTCTTCACACAGTGAACCTGTGACATAGCGCATGCGTTCATGGCATATTAAATAATACCCCTAATTTCACTAGATATTGATAAATAACTCCCAAAATCCTTTTGTTGAATCCCCCTCCCAATACATCTTTCTAATAAAAGAAACCTCTATTTTAACTAGATACCCCTTTTTATACCCCCCAACACCTATAAACCCTTTGAGACCCCACACCCCCTCAAATACCTACAATATATTGAAATTATTTTTAACAATAAAAAAAATCCTTAATGAATGAACATGGTAAGATATTGGTCAACAGGGTGAAGCCTTCATGGGTGCTTTATCTTTATTAATAGGAAGTATCATGTCAGTGCGTTTAAAAATACACATTGCACTTCTAACACTAAGCATCGTGCACCAGGATGGGGTTGTGCATTACCAATGCCTATGTCTTTGAAGATGCATCGTCTTCGCAAAAATCCCATCAATACATTCTAAAAACTTAAACACACCGCACATATATTAATTAACCTACCGGTGCATTTAACTATTAACATTGCACCGATGCGCCATACAACCTAGAGCATTGCAAAATTCCGAACATGAATCATCGAACTTATAGGTGGATACCGATGCGTTTAATGAATAATGTAGCACCGATGTAGTACATAAAATAGAGCATCGTTGTTGGTGCTTTATGTATGATAAAGTGCACTGTGAATGATACATATTATTTATTTAAGGTGCATCAGTTACTTTACTACATTTGTTTTGCAAACATAAATTAATTTCAGTTTCTGATAAATACAAAATTGTTGTATATATGTGTGTGTTGTATAATTTCAATTTGTTTTATCTATATATGTGCCTAAAAATAATTGTATGTGAATCAGAGACGATGACAACGAGTGTATAAGTAGGAGTAGAAACAACAGTTCGATACGTACATATGTGTACATGAGTGGAAGGAAAGAAGAAAAAAACATTAATTGACAAACTACAAATCCAAACCTCCATACTTAAATTTTGCAAAGATTTTTCTTTAATGCGAAGGAAAAAAATGGAGGTCACTCTTAGGTGCCTCTCATAATTTAGTGCACAAAATCGATCCTCTGCCACTACCTTAGCACTCTGGCTTGCATTTTCTCTTCCAAGGGCCACTCTACTTTCTCCAAGATGTTTTCCTCGTCATTCCTATATCCATAATAACTAGCGTTAATTTTCTTGTAAATTATCTTATACCTAGACCTCCTCCTCTTCTTTTCCTTGGGGGGTTTATCGAATAGATCTTTGGAACTAGGAAGGAATTTCACATCCCCAAAGTATCTATAACCAGGCCCTTGCTGGTGGCACTCGACACATCAACTACATTCCCTTCCAAGTCTATCATCTCGGTCCCTACTTTGGCATAATTAGGATTGGTACGCTCTACGATATGGGATTCCTAGTGCCCCTTTTGTTTGATAAAAAAGAAAGGAACCCTAGTGGATGTATGGACAGAACGAAATGAATACAAATTATTAAAATATGCTTAACAAAAAATAACAGAGATATAGTAAAATTGGTTTTCTATTCAATAAGGAAATAAGTTGAAATTGTAAAATGCAGTAGAAAACAAACTTGTTGGAATGGTGGTGGCTTATATCTGAGAAGAGATGTGACAGCTGTGCTCATTCGAAAGAATATGACTACAATGAGGCTCTCAAGGCCTTTTTATAATAAATAGGAATGTCAAAAACCCTAGACATCTAAAAACCCAACCCTAGGAGATGAATTGCCAAAAGTCATGTGGACCCTGTTTGGGTAAGTTAGTACATCAACTTCCCGGGGTCGTAACTTTTGCATACGATCTCCGTTTCAGACTCATGATAGCCCGTTGGAAAGGTATAATTGAGAATAATTTTTTTTGACTAGCACAGGTTAATGGCTCTAGCAATCACCTGGGCCCCAAATCCCCAAAAAACGTCGTTTAGGGCCTCAAAACAGCCTCGAAAGTTTGGAACTCGAAAAACTGTCAAAAAACTACCAAGGTGGAAAACTATTTTTCAAGCCAGTGGAATAGGTGGGTGGCCATCGATATCCACCTGGATCAATCCTCCCTCCTTAGGAAGAAATGGTCTCCATTGCATTGAGTTCCCCTATCAGATGAGGAAATTTCTGTTGAATTTGGCCCCGGGTGAGCCACTTGCCTTGGTGCAGGAGATGCCCTGCTTTGACGAATCGATAAAGTTGGATCCTTTGTTGTCGAGTGCCCTTGATCTTTGTGTCCACAATCTGATCATTGGATGCTTGTTGCATGCAGTCGGGGTTGAGCTCTGTTGGTGTCAATTTCTCTGCTATCGCTGAGGTGTCCAATAATGGTGGGAGATATGGTCGAAGGATAGCCACGTTGAAGACTGGGTGCAGGCCAAGGAAAGGGAGAATGTTGAGCTCAAAATCATTGTCACCCACAACCTTGGTGATGGTGTACGACCCATAATGGAGTGGACGAAGCTTCCGATGGGGACCTGTAAGGCGTTCTTTCTGCAAGTGCAACCAAACTTTGTCGCCCACCTGAAACTTATGTGGTACCTGATGTTGATCATGGCATTTCTTGTACTTGGCATTAGACTTCTGTAGAATATCCTGAACCAGTTGGTGGATGTGTTGGATCCGCTCAATGAACCGGGTGGCTTTTTCATCTTCTGGTGGAGTAGGGGACGAGTTGGTCGAGGTGGTCGCCAATGATAGTGCAACATCCATGGGGCCCAGTGGTCAGAATCCCAACCCCACCTGAAAGGAGTTGTGGCCAATTGAGCTATGCAGGGCTCGGTTGTAGCTATGTTGGACATAGGGAAGACTCCCATCCCATGTGAGGGGGTGCTTGGAATTATACATGCGCAAGATATTCACAATCATTCGATTTACGACCTCGATTTGGCCATCTGTCTGGGGGTGGAAGGTCGTGGATTTGGTAAGCTTCATTTCCAGCAATGACCAGAGGCTCAACCAGAATGTGTTGAGAAATCGACTATCCTGATCTGAGACAATGGTTTGTGGGATTCCAAAATGTACCCAAACTTGTTAAAAGAATAACTTGGCAGTGGCCTCTGTTGTGATGCTCTTCTTGTAGGCGGCCATAATCACCATCTTAGAAAAGTGATCAACAACCACAAAAACACAGTCATTTCCTTGCTTGGTGGATGGGAGGCCTGACAATTAGTCCATTGAGATATACTTGCTGACCTCCTGTCGAATTTTCGGCCAGTAGAAATGTTGTTGCAATATTGTCGTTGTCTTTTGGACATTGAAGTGTCCTGCCACTGGACTGTAGTGGGATTCCCAGATCATCTTTGCTCGCTCGCTTGATGGAACACAGAGATGGACCAAACGACACAACAACCCATCCTGAAGATGGAAATTATCGACAACTTCATTTGCGCCCAACATTTGGTAGGTGGTGACGAAGTCTAGGTCTGTCTCATAGAGTTGGGGCCATCCTGAGGTCTCATGGCCGCAAGAGTCTAGCACCGTGGTGAGTGCCACGACTGGTATTCTGTTGATGCAATCAGCGACGTGGTTGGTGCTTCATGTTTTATACTTTATGTTGAGGTGGAATTGCTGCAAGTATGTGGACCACTTCTGATGACGGTCATTCTACAATTTTCCTTGTGTCTGCATGAACTATAGTGGCTTATGATCAGTGTGGATGATTGTCTCCTTCCCAAGAATGTAATGTCTCCACTGACGACAGGCTTGTACAAAATAGTACATTTCTTTGTCATAAATAGGGTACTTACGGACAACATCTGATAGTGTCTCACTATGATAGGCCACAGGGTGGCCATGCTAAGTGAGAATGATGCCCACAACATAGTCTGAGGCATCTGTCTCGATCTCAAAGGGTTGTTGCAGGTCCGGTAGTGAAAGTATTAGGGTTGAGCACAAGCGTTGCTTCAAATCATCGAACACTTGTTGATGGGATCATCCCCACACGAATTTCGCCTTACCACCACCCCTGGTTATTTGGCTAAGGGCCCATGCAATATGGGAGAATCCCAACACGAACCTGTAATAGAAATTGGAAATGCCCAAGAAGCTCTGAAGCTCAGTGAGTGTGGTTTGGGTTGGCCAGTCACGGATGACTTGGATCTTGGCTGGATCCACATGTACACCATGCTGATCAATGATGTAGCCCAGGTAATGGACCTTGTCCATGCCAAAGGAGCATTTTTCCAAGCTGGCTTATAGCTTGTGTTACTGCATGGCGTACATAACCTGTTGAATATGCTACAAGTGTTCTGCCCAAGTCTTGTTGTAAATGAGAATTTCATCCATATACACCACTAAAAAAGTATTGGTGAATGGTCGCAAAATATCGTCCATCATCCTCATGAAAGTGGCTGGAGCATTTGTCAAACCAAAGGGCATGACCAACCATTCAAAAATACCTTCCTTTGACTTGAAGGCGGTCTTCCATACATCTGTTTGTTCTATCGAGACCTAGTGGTAGCCAAAATTCAGATCAATCTTACTGAAGTATTTGGCCCCCGTGAGATGATCAAGGAGATCGTTGATTCAAGGAATCGGGTACCAGTTTCTGACTGCAATTTTATTCAGATCCTGGTAATCAATGCAGAGTCGCCATGTTCCATCTTTCTTCTATACTGACATGATTGGGCTCCCGCAAGGTGATGAGCTGGGATGGATGTGCCCCTTGTGGAGCACTTCTTGGATCTATCACTTGATCTCCTCATTCTCTAACAGAGAGCGATAGTAGACTGGTCCATTGGGAAGCAATGCGTCGGGGGTCATATCGATGGGGTGCTTGACTTGACAGTGCATAGGTACCTGGGTAGGTGAGGAGAAGATATCTGAGTATTCTTCCACGACCTTATCTACTTGCTTCTATTGTGTGGAGACGTCGACCGTGGAGAACTTGGATGTGGCTACGATCTTTCGCTCATTCTGAGAGCAAGTCACGAAGAAGACAAACTTCCCCTTCTGAAAGATGAAATTCCTGCATTGCTTGGCATAGATCAAGGAAATAACACTAGGAGGGACTGCCTTGGGTATCTTGTACAATTTCCTATTCAAAGTAATAATAACACTACGAGGCCTAGACTCATATAGATCATGATGTTTCCATAAATAAGGTTGGCCCAAAATAACATTACATACTTTGAGAGGAGAAACATCACACAATACCTCATCTTTGAAGGGCTTGATGTCGTACGACAGTCGTAACGGTTGGCTGACGCAAAGATCGCTTCCTTGGAGGAGCCATCCAATGGTGTAGGTTTGTGGGTGTGGCGTTGTCAGTAGGGCCAACCGCTTGATGACCTCTACTGAGATGAGGTTCTTCTGGCTACTGCTATCAACGATGAAGTGCAATGGGGTGCCTTTTACCCACATCTGTGAATGGAAGAGGCACTCACCTTCTTCTGGCTCATCTGGTTCACCAAGCTGGAGCTTGGTGGTAGCAATGATGGCACTGGGTTCGACATCAATGATCCGTCTTCCCCTTTTTGGTTCTGACTCAGAGTCAGAACCCACATCTGATTCAGAGGATTTCACTTCGGCCACCAATGACTTCTTTGAGAGACAATCAACATTGTTATGACAAGGGCTCTTATGGAAGTCACACCACTTCCCGGTATCTTTCTTTGTCTTTCTGGTGTCCTTCTTTTCTTGCGGCTTGGACTGGTTGTCCTAATATTGTCCATATTTTCTCTGTCTTTTGTTCAGTGGGTTGGGACCGCCCTTTCCTAGATTTTTCTATGAAGGGTTCCCAGACCCAAATTTTCGTGTCTTTTGTTTGAGCTTATGCTTGATTTTGACAGCATATCGGTAGGCCGCGCCCAAGGATGAGATGTCCAGAAATTCCTTTTTGTTCTGGATGTATCTATGTAGAGAACTGCGATACTTGAGCACCAGATGTCGCTCTGAATATTTGATACCCAACTTGGTGCAAAATGTATGGAAGATATTTGTGAACTCTGACATTGCTTGGTCTCTTTCTTGCCGCATTGTGGTCCATTTGGTATACAAGTCATCATAACTTCTGACATGGTAGTATTGTTCCTTAATAACATCCCTGAAGGATTCCCAGGTGGTTGCAACTGTAAATAATGAGGGTTCCTCTATTTCCTTTTTCTAACAGAAATTTTCCCACCAATCTTTGACATGGGGAATGGATTTGAGGAGCACAAAAGTAATATTTTCTCCATTCGAAAAGTTATGGAAAAAAAAATACCCTTTTAGTAGATTCAACCACTTGTATACAACATTTGCGTCTATCCGACCTTCAAATATAGGAATATCGAAGTTGTTTTTTACCTTGAAGGGGGCGATGCCTTTGCTCGAGGAAGATGCATCGCATGTTGGTAGCCGCCGAAGGATTTGCATGAAACTATCCATGATCTCATTCCTCTATTGCATGAGGGCTTCCTCAAGCAACATTTTGAAAGGATCTCATGTCCCATCTTCTTTATTTTCTCCTACCATGAGAGGTCACTTGGGCATGTGAGAGATTTTGTCCTCAAGAGAAACAAGCTCGAGACCTAATTCTTTGTACCCTGACCTCGTTGGGGACATGCATTAAGACGACAAGGAGCAAACCGCTTTGGTACCACTTATCCAAATTTTATGAGCAGAACGAAATGAATACGGATTATTAAAATATGCTGAACAAAAAATAACAGAGATACAATAAAATTGGTTTTCTATTCAATAAGGAAATAAGCTAAAACTGTAAAGTGCAGCAGAAAACAAACTTGCTGGAATGTTGGCGACTTATCTTTGAGAAGAGATGTGACGATTGTGCTCATTCGCAAGAATATGACTACAATGAGGCTCTCAATGCCTTTTTACAATAAACAGGAATTTCAAAAACCTTAGACATCCAAAAACCTAACCCTAGGAGATGAATCTCCAAAAGTCACGGGGGCCCCATTTGAGTAAGTTAATACATCAACTTCCCTGGGTCGTAAATTTTTCATACGATCTTCGTTTTAGGCACACAAGAGCACATTGGAAAGGTCTAAATGAGAAGAAAATTTTTCTACAGGCCCAGGTTAGTGCCTCCAATAGTTACCTGGGCCCCAAATCCCCAAAAAACATCGTTTAGGGCCTCAAAACGACCCCAGAAGTTTGAAACCCGAAAAACTGCCAAGGTGGAAAACTGTTTTTTGAGCCAGTGGAACAGGTGGGTGGACATCGATATCCACCTGTATCATTATAATAGTCTATAAACCTCAAGAATGATCTATGGCCCATATTGTATATTTAATAGAATTTAAGAAGCACACTTGAAAAAGAATTGATGATCCATAAGCTTTACCAACATACATTATTGTTGAATACGAAGCATTTCCTTGGCCTCGACCTACTCCTCCATGAGGTCCTCACTTGTTTATTTTCTAAGAAGCCCGTATTTCTTATTCTCCACAACCATGCGCTCGACCTCTTTTTCATTCGAAAGGGGCACATGGAAAAAAAAACTCTTTCTCTCTTTGTTGTTGGTTTCCCTTGTCCTCCTCTCTCATTTCTTTCGTCACATCATCCTCTTCCTTGAATAGGACCAGTGTAACAAAAAAAAACTCCCCACTGATAATGACTATCAACCTAGCCTCGCTCTTGATGGACTCGATCATTTTCCACTCCCTCAACACTCTATCTTGCATCTCCTCCTCCACGAGCTACTCAAATTTCTCCAAAATACAATCTTTGTCATCCCTGTAGCCATAATAATTGGCGTTAATTCACTTGTAAATATCATACCTAAACTTCCTCTTCTTCACCTTAGGGAGATTATCGAATAGCTCTTATTCTATAATCCCCCCTATGCGAAGAAGAGGAGTTCTAGGTATGATATTCACAAGCAATGACTCCAGTTATTATGGATACAAGGTTGATGAGGACGATATCTTGGAGAAATTCAAGTGATTCATGGAGGAGGAGATGAGGACTAGAGTTTTGAGGGAGTGGAAAAAGAGAAAGTCCATTAAGAGGGAGGCCAAGTTGACAGGCAAGAGAAGGGGGGTCACTACCATTAAGCTAATCTTGTTCGAGGAAGAGGAGGATGTGGTCGAATAAATGGGAGAGAAGGAAAAGGGAAACTAGTAGCAGATAGAGTGATAGTTTGTTTCCCATGTGCAACTTACGATGAGAAAGAGATTGAGCACATGGTTGTGGAGAAGAAGAAACACGATATTATTATTAAATATACGAGTGAGGATATGAAGGGGGAACAGGTTGAGGCCAAGGAAATGTTTAATTTTCAGTGATAAGTTATACTGGTGAATCTTGTGGATCATCAATTTTTTTTTTCAAATATGATTCTTAACTTATATTAAATATACAATATGGGCCTTAGGTCATTCTTGAGGTCGACAGAGTATTATAATTAATACATCCACCAAGGTTCCTTTCTTGTTTATCAAGCAAAAGGGGCACTCAAAATCTTGGATTGTAGAGCTTGGAGGTCCTAATTATGCCAGAGTATGGCCCAAGACGATATAATTGGAAGGGAACAAATTTGATGTGCCTGGTGCCACCAGTAAGGGCCTTAGTTATATATACTTCGGGGTTGTGAAATTCCTCCCTGACATCAAAGAGATATTTGATAATCCCCTCAAGGTGAAGAAGAATAAGAGGTTTAGGTATGAGATTTACAAGTGAATTGGCTCTAGTTATTATGGCTACAGGGATGACAAGGACGATATCTTGTAGAAATTTGAGCGGCTCGTGGAGGAGGATATGTGAGCCAGGGCACTAAGGGAGTCGTAGAGGATCAAGTGCATGCGCTAAATTATGAGAGGCATCGAATAGTGACCTCAATTTTTGCCTCCAAAAAAATTTAATTGCGCAGGTTTGCATTTGTACTTTGCTAATTAAATTGTTTGTCTATGTGTTTTTACATCACAACCACATCAGTGCATGTGTAAGTTCATTAGTGCATGTGTAAGTGCATCAACACACTATAAACAATATAGAGCACCGAAAAGGTAAGTTAGAAAAACAACAACATGCACGTTTATCATCATTGTGTTGAAATATACAATGAAAAAATGAATGGGAATTTCATAATTTCATAATGTACTTCATCTTTGTTATCCCCAATTTCTAGGGATAACTAAGGAGATGATGTCTCAAGGTCCCAGGTTTCTTACATGGTGTACCGAGAGATAGATGACTGACAACATCCACATGCACAGACAGAGACCCACTTCACCACCACACATCCTAGATTCTTCACGATGGCATTCGCCACATCAACTTTCTTTCGGAAGATGATGGGTCTTGTTCATGAGGTACAAATCAAGTATTGTGGTAAGTGTCACTTTAATACTTGAGACATTTGAGTATGTTTCATTTAAAGTTGATTTTTATTATAGAACTTATTCTTGGAAATTATGCTCTTTGCCCTGTTTCACCTTTGTGGTTGACATTGTGCCTTAGTAAGTGGTCACCCTTGGGAATGGGTTTTCTATTGGGATGTCCCCTTAATGAGTCATCATATCATTCCCGATCATACTTATCACTTTTCACACTTCACCCCTTTTCATCTCCTTATCTTTTGGGATTTTTGGGTGTACTGACCCAAGAAGGGATTGTACCTCATTTCATGGGAAGAAGGGGTTGAAGGACTAGAAGTAATGTAGTTGGAAAAAGATAAAATCCAAACTATAACCTTCCATATGCTCACCCAAATAGGTCTTGAGAATGATGAAACATTTCTCCTAAAAAATAAAAGACCTACAAGAAAAAAATTCATATTATATAAACGCCCCACTTGTTGAGGGATATACACAAGTGAATAACAACCTTTTCTTTACCCCTACGACACTCTGTGTACCTCTACCTTCAAGTGACATTATGGTACTACCCCCCAAGATTTCTGTTACCCATTGGGAGTACCTAGTTGTTTTGGACTTTAATTAATTAATTTAAAATAAATGGGCTTGGGAAAAAATGCATTGAAAACAAAGGTGCAACACACCCTCTACAAAGACACCCATAAAAGAGACAATATGAACCCTTATATGTCATGAACCCCATGCCCAAAATTCTTACCCCCCATCCACTTCATATTATTCACATGACTTAAAGAGGGTCCACCTAGGAAACACTCCTTGACTTAAGGAACGATTCACCTAATAGGTCACCTTGTCAACCCTCCCACACCTAAACTTGGAAAATTGCATAGGGTCTTTGAGCACTTGTTTAATTTGATAATAAGGTATTTTTTATGTACATGTTTAGGTGGATCATGTATTAAATGTGATTTTACTTTCCATGATACATTTGACTTGAGATCCTTGGAGGGAACATTTTTTTGTCTTTGCAGGACCTTATTGATGGACGTTTTAGAGAGACAAGCCTAGCTTGGGCCTTCATTGGGGAAAGAATCCCACAAGTTGGATGCCATGCTCCAGAAATTGGGAGAAACTAGATCTTGAACATTTACTTTGGAGGAAAGAGAAGAGACTTTGGATGATGATACATATCCCATATTATCCCAACGTTTGGCCTTGAAAGGTAAAAATGTTATCTTGAGGGCTTGGCATCACCCTAGGGCTAGGGTTTTGATGGTGGAGGTGATATTTGAAGATGGTTTGACATGATTAATGGAGAAGGAAGACACATTGCACAATGACACTTGGCCTTTGGAGGCCTAGCGATCCCTATAACAACTCAATGACTTCCATAAAGTGCCAAAAAGTCACCCCTCTAGAGTGTGACGTCATATTTCTAGGGTTTCTTAATGTGTAAATTCAAATTAAAGTTGTAAAGGGGAAAAATTAAGGGGGACGACCCCCTTATTTTGTGGTTTACCTAACTAAATATGGACAAACACTTTATAGAGGTTTTGTATAAATAAGGATCAAATTCATTTCATTTGATCATAACTCTCTCATGTGAGAAGAGCTACTTGGAAGAAATTTTCGCTCCTCTTGGGCAACTTCATCTCTCTCTCTCTCTCTCTCTCTCTCTCTCTCTCTTATGCTATAGTTTATACTTTTCTTGTGCAGAAAAGGGGTGTGCTAGCCTTCTTGGAGGCTTGTTCTTGCATGTTGATGATATTTTCTCGGTAAAAAGGGTTTGTCTAGCATTTCTTTTGAAATTGGTAAGAGAAATATGCATATTGTTAGTTCTTCTTTCTTGTTTCATGGTTGTTCTTGGCTAGATCCTTAGAGGAATAAAAGGGCTTACACCCTCCACCAAGTTATCATTGTTGTTGATTGAATACGATTATGAAAAGGTTTCTACAAGGAGTAAAGGGGATTACACCCTCCTAGATTTAACTTGTTAAGGTTACTTTCTCAAGGGAGTAAAAGGGATTACACCCCTTGAGAAGTAGTAGGCCTTGTTGGAATACTGAGAGGGGTGGG
>ML830792.1:128420-144358 GCA_009831015.1 Picea engelmannii | reverse complement strand
TATTTTCACATCTTGTTGGCAAGTTGTTCTTTCCCTTGTAATTTGCTTCTTAACTTTGCAAGCTATATATTGGTGCAATAAGTAATTTCTCTCACATAGCATATATGTGTTGATGCTCTTCACTTTTCAAGCTTAAGTAACACACATTATAAGCTGGAAGAAGTTTCGGCCATAGCAATAAATCACATTTTTAAGGCACTTTAAAATCATCATAACACTCTAAAACTCACCTAACCTAATTCATATATACACTTAATAAACTTAATAGGGTATCTAAGACCACCATCTTGACCATCCAAAACGAGGATTGAGGAGGGAAACGGATGGTGAGAGCCCGGGGACGGTCTCGTGGCACGAAGGAGTGTATTTTATGTAAAAACTCAATTCTTAGGTCTGACTATGACTTGCTAGGGTTGGCCTCGTTGCCATACTATCTTGAGAATCCAACAACCATTTGGCAATAGGAGGAAGAGGCTTTGGTGAACATCTTAGTAAAGGTAATTAAAACTTGATAGTCTTAAGAAACCCTCAATAATCCAACCTTGGGCTTAATTATCTAATAAATAATTCGAGGGTTCAATAACTAAGAGTGTTGACAATCTCGATCATCTTAATGCACTTGAGATTTAATCTTTAAATCTTCTATCTTTGTGAATGTTGATGATGACTTACATGTGTTGATGATAATTCTTTAATCTTCTTGTATCCTGCACAAATATTTAAACTTGGTTAGCTTGCTCATTGTATCATTGTATCTTAGTATTCATTATTTGTAAGTACTTGTATATAATATGCATTGAACTTAATTATTCTTTTGTAAGTAATCTTGTAATCATTTTGTAACGAAACACCCTAACATCTAGTTGACCCCTTGCCCAACCTAAGGCACTAGTATTAGTTGACTTAGGGAAAGTCTTACTTCACATGCTAACCATTGCATCTTGCATTGCTACCTTAGAATCATAGAATATATCCCCTCTAAACTTACGAAATTAAAATCAACTCCTAGAAACTTACCTTAAAACTTATCTAGAAACTAGGGACTACCCCCCTTGGCTTCCCTAGGAGTAAGCCTAGACGGAAGAGGTTCCAATCAAAGTGATAGTGTGGGTTGTGAACCTAGGCATTGTAACTCCAAGGACACACTAAGTGAGCTAGAATTAGCTCACGTTTGCAAGTGTGTATTAGGACGAAAACAAGCACCATCATCACTATCAGTGTCATTAGTTGCATCATCTCTTGGAACCATACTTCATCTAATTAATCAGACATGATGTTGGATAAGTCACTTACTCCATAGAGTGACACAAGATCCATTATTCTAATCCGGACATATGTCCTAGAATAATAAATGTCCTGAACCATTTTTCATCTACGAAATCTCAGTCCATTGATCATCCATATGGATGATAATCATTTCCAACACTACTGATAGTTTTCAAGGAAATCGGAACAATGTCATTCAATAGAAAAAAATTGTGTCTATCCATAGTAGTACACAACTACAATCCAGTGGTACACTCCCACACCAAGTAGCACACATATACTTGATCAGTGACATATACTCACAATCAATGGAACACATCCACCAAAGTAGCATACATCTATTGTCTAGAGACATACAGTCTCCATAACAATCATCTGATATCAACCTACACAGAAAACATTGTTATGATATAAACTAAATCATCTAGGCCATTCTTCCACTCACATATGTGAGATTTGGAAGAGCATATGCCCTTAGAAGGTAAAACATCAATGATGAGCTATTTGGACTATTCTTCTTAAGAAAGGAAGAATAAATGTCCCAATTTCTGAGCCTAGACCATTCACCTATCTGGGCCATTCCTCCAACACCAAACAAAGTGCAACCTAGAGAGAATGAGTCTTCCCTAGGGAATGTATATCCCTGATTGTTGAACCTGGACCATTTACCTATCTAGGCCATTCCTCCGACACTAAAAAAAGTGAAAACTAGAGAGAATGTGTAATACACCAGATATAAAAAGTATGCAGAACATAAATAAAATGTTAGAAATGGCAGAATAACAGTAATATAACCAGCATAATATCCACAATAACACAGAAATGATATAAGAACAACAACAGAAATAACACTTTGATTCAGAAAGCAATGTTCATGGGCCTCTTCAAGGGGGCAACCTCCAGTCGAGAAGCTCTCTATTACAATAATATTCAAGCTAGGGTTCTCATACCCTTGACTCCTATTTATACTAAATATGTCTATCAAAAGAAGCATCTAGAGGAAGATCCTTCTAGAAGAGGATGCTTCTATTAGGTCTTCTTACATCCACCTTATTCTATTTTATTGAAAGGCCTTATTAATATTGACCTTTATTATATCTGAATATATTGTTCTACCTATGTGTGGGTTAGGACCCTAACATGTCTGCCCCCTTAAAAACAGCCTTGTCCTCAAGGCTTGAGATGTGGAAATTGTTGTAGAATGGTAGTTGGTTCCTAAGTGACATCTGCTGGAGTTATATCTTTCCATTGGACTAGCACTTCCTTGATGGTTCTCTAACGCAGGTGATGCTCACGCTGGTCCAAAAATTCTTCTGGATGTAGCCAAATGGATCCTTCTTCAACTAACTAGGGAAGGTTGGTTTGAATTTCGCACCTAGTTACAATCGCCTTCTTTAAGCATGAAACATGAAAAATAGGATGTAGCTTCGAATGACTGGGCAGAGCTAACTGATAGGCTACTTGTCCCACATTCTTGAGAACTGTATAAGGACCATAAAATTTGTGTTCTAGCTTCTGACAATGCTCGACCTTGAGGGAAGTTTGCTTGTAAGGTTGCAGTCGCAGAAACACCTGATCCCCTTTTGGAAATTGACGTTCATAGCGACCTTGATCTGCTTGTTGCTTCATGCGATTCTATGCCATGACCAAGTTCTCTTTGAGGGTATGAACAATAGCCTCTCGAACTGTAAGTGTTTGGTCAACCACTTGGACCTTCGAGGCACCTAGTAAGTATGAGAGAAACGAAGGTGGCTTATGTCCATATACTACTTCAAAAGGAGTCATGCATGTAGTTGTATGGTAGGAAGTGTTGTACCACCATTTAGCTAGGGGTAACCATTGAGCCCAATGATTTTTCTTTTTAGAGGAAAAACACCTCAGATATGTTTCCAAACACTTGTTGACAACTTTCGTTTGACCATCAGTCTAGGGATGATAAGCTATGCTGAGATGCAATTGGGTGCCCTATAGCTTGAACAATTCTTGCCAAAAATTGCTTGTGAAAGTTGGGTAACGATTAGAAACAATAGAGTGTGACATGCCATGAAGCTTGAAGACCTAGTCCATGAAAATTTGACCCACCGTGGATGCTGTAAATGGGTGTTGAAGAGTGTGGAAATGAGCATACATGGAAAGGTGATCAACAACCACCATTATGACTAATTTATTTCCCAATTTGGGTAAGCCGGTAATAAAGTCCATAGAGATATCCTTCCAAATAGCAGGTGGAATCGGAATCGGTTGTAGTGTGCCCGAAGATTTGACTATTTCTCCCTTGTTGCGTTGACACATATCACATTCAGCAAAAAAATTATGGATGTCCTGTTTCATACCATCCTAGAAAAAATAACGTTTGACCCTGTCATAGGTTTTGGTGAACCAGGAGTGCCCCGCTGTGGGTATAGCATGAAGCTCAGAAAGTACCATGGATTTAATCTTTGATTGTTTACTTAAATACAAACGACCTTTGTATCGAAGCTCATCATGGAACCAAGAGTACCCTGGGGGAGCTGGAGCATTGGACTACAATTGTTGGATCAGATGCGAACTTTCAGGATCTTGTAGCCATTCCTGGCGAATGGCTTGGAGCCAATATGGTACAATGAAGGAAAGAGAAAAAAGGGATCCTTCATCTTCATGTTTTCGAGAAAGTGCATCCACCACCACATTGTCTTTGCCTTTCTTGTAAATGATCTCATAATCATATCCAAAGAGCTTAGTCACCCATTTTTGTTGCTCCAGGGAGGAAATGCATTATTCTAAAAAATACTTGAGGCTTTGATGGTTTGTCTTAATTTGGAAATGTTGCCCCAATAGATAAGGGATCCACAGATCAAGGGCATGCAAAATAGCCAACATTTCCTTTTCATAGATGTATTTTCCCAGATTCCTTTCAGATAGTTGCTTGCTGGTAAAGGTCAGAGGTCGACCCTCTTACATAAGGACAACACCAATTCCTTTCCCTGAGGCATCACATTCCAACACAAATGTATTTGTGAAATCAGGAAGGGCCAGAAATGGAGTGGTGCACATGGCCATCTTCAAGGTTTGAAAAGCTGGAGCAGCAGCTGGAGTCCAAGTGAAAGAGTTCCTTTTGAGGAGAACAGTGAGAGGTGCTGCAATATTTCCATAATTCTTAACAAACTTGCGATAATACCTTATTAAGCTCAGAAATCCACGCAATATTTTTAGATTCTTTGGCTGCGGACAATCTTGCATAGATTCAATCTTTTTCAGATCCACCCTAATGCCATCCTTACCAACCAGATGACCCAATTATTCTACTTTTGAGGTGCCAAAAGCACATTTAGACCATTTCAGGAAAAGTTGGTGCTGAGAGAGTAGATGGAGAACTCGATCACATGAGTAAGATGGTTTGTCCAAGTTTTTCTATAGATGAGGATATCATCAAAGAAAACTAAGATAAAATGACAGAGAAAAGGACAGAAGACATGATTCATGAGGCTTTGGAAGGTGGAGGGGGCATTACACAAGTCAAAGGGCATGACCAAAAACTCATAGTGGCCCTCATGAGTTCTAAAGGTAGTCTTGGGAATGTCTGCCTCTTTCATACATATCTGGTGGTAGCCCGAGTGAAGATCAAGTTTAGTAAAGAATTGGGTGCCACTCAATTCATCCAGGAGGTCATCAATGACAGGAATGGGAAATTTGTCTTTAATGGTCAGTTTGTTGAGGGCACGGAAGTCAGGACACATTCGCCAAGAACCTTCTTTCTTCAGGACCATGACTATAGGAGAAGAGTAGGGGCTCATACTAGGGCAGATAATGCCTACATTAAGGAGTTCCTGGACCATTTTCTCAATTTAAGTTTTTTTTGAAAAGGGGTGGCGATACGGACGTATATTGGGAGGAAGGCTTGCAGGTACAAGGGGAATGGAATTATCATGAACACCACGGGAAGGAGGGAGTCCTTGGGGAGTGGAAAATACCATTTGATGTTTAGAAAGGAGAGCTTGGAGGTCTTGCGACACCGAGGGTGTCTCTGATGCTTGCATGGCATTGAGTTGAGAAATAACACCAGAATGACATTTTCTGAGCAGATTTTCCATGCGATGGGAACTAATAATATCAAGGGAACCAGCGGTCATGCCTTGGAATTTATATTGGTGGCCCTCTTGGTTGAATTGCATGGTTAATTCCTTAAAATCCATGAGAATCGGACCCAAATTCCTTAGCCAGTCTGCACCTAACACAATTTCACAACCGCCCATATCGATAGCAAACATATGGGATTTTAGGTGGTAGTCACTGATTTGGAGACACACATTTTCACAACGCCCTCCACATTTCATGGAACCACCATTGGAAATCATGATTTGGAAATTGTTGATGACATGGATGTAGCAATGAGTTTCTTGGGCAATGCGGCGATGAATAAAATTATGGGTTCTTCCACTATCAACCAAAATAATGACCTTTTGATGCTTGATGTAATCGATTAACTTGAGGGTTTGGGGAGTGGAGAAGCTAGTGAGAGCATTGAGGGAAATGACCGATTCTACTTTGGGAGGGTTTGAGGGAGGGGTTATGTCAGTGGTTTCAAGTGACTCAGACACATGGGGAGTTTCAACATCCTCTTCCGAAATATCCTCGGAGATGGCCATAAAAATATTTTGTTCCTTACACTTGTGACTCGGGAAATATTTGTCATCACAATTATAACAAAGGACTTTGAGTTGGCATTCATCCATTTCAGCCCTGGTCAATTTTTGGATCTTTAGTGGGGCGGAGGAAATAGTGGGATTTACGAGTTTAGGGAAAGAGATAAAGGAGGGTTTTCAGTTTTGATAAGATACAACCTGTTGTGATTCTTTAGATATTTTAGTAGCCTCCAACCAACTCGATGGTCGAGCCATAAGGACATGGGACCGAATCTCATCCTTGAGGCCACTGATAAAACACTCTCGAAAAAAGGCATTAGTCATGCCCTCTGTTCGAAAAGCGAGGCGCTCAAAGGCAGCTATAAAGTCTTCCACTGTTCCTGATTGTTTCAACTTTGTCAAACAACCCAAATGGTTGGTGTCAGTGTCAAAGCATTCATAAAGCTCAGCCACAAAGTGTGTCCAAACAATATACGCTTGACGGGAAGTTTTTCTCCATTGCCACCATTGCCAACGTTCTTGATCTATATGGATAACACCATACCGGAGTTTGGCCAAGTCATTTGTAATGTCATATAAAGAGAAATAATGTTCCATTTGGGTTACCCAACCAGTGGGGTCTGAGCCATAAAATTTTTTCACATCCACCCACAAAAGGCATAGGTCACGTTGAAAGTGATGGTGCTGAAAGTTATGGAAATGAGAGGAATTTTCACCGTCAATATGTGGAGGTGAGTCAGAGGAAGGGTTATTTGTAGGGATATTCAGTTTGGTGCAGAGTGATGAAAAGATAGATTCAATCTAGGTGGTCAGTTCTTGTTTGACATCCTCTATTGAGGACTACATGGTTGTATTGATGGTTGCAACATTGGCACTAAGTTGTTTCACTTCTTGTTGGGTCTCGGTGAGACTAGATTGCAAGGTATTGAAGAGAGCTTCCAATTCTTGGCTATGGGTATGGGCCATGAGGACGAGGGAACCGAAAAGGGGTGAGTGGGGTCAAAATGTTTTTTGCCGAAAAATGATATGTATGAAGGTGATAAGGGAGAAGAGGTGAATCCAATGGAATAGGTCTCAAATAATGGTGAAAAATATTTTTTACACCTGCGGAGTTATACTCTGGTCTGAAGAATACTGCAGAGATGAAATCCCCAAATGCTTAACCAAGAAGAAAAGTGTAGTGATTTGCAAACCCAAACATAGTTGTGCAGCAATAGATATTGTCTATTTTAATTTGTTTATGTTTCTTTCCCACAAGGGTTCTACAGACAAGGTTTTGCCCTGTGCTATAGCTCTTTGATATACATGCAAAGTCCAACAGTAGTACTCAACCCAATATCTCAAGGCACTAACTAAGGAGGATAGACCATACCCTTAGCCGTACTACCTGACTACCCAGGTACTAGAGAGTATCTTCCCGAGTGTTGTTCTAGGTGGCACTATAGTAGTCAGCCGACCAATCAGTTTATCTAAAGAGGGCTTCAAAAAATCTAGACCGATCCGTACACAGATGTTGCCTAATGCACTACCACTCGAAGGGGTACCAAAAGGGGTTACAAGGGTGGCCAACAGATGTGCTCTTAAGAACCACTTGTATTTCTTGCGTGTATGAATCCCTCGACTGCAGGTTTATGCATCTAACGATAGATCTCTCTGTCTTAAAGATGTCAGAATACGTCTTTACCCTAAAAAAAAATTACCCACAATTTTTGCCAAGGAAAGTTCTCTGATACCACTTGTAATATACCAGATATAAAAAGTATGCAAAACATAAATAAAATTTTAGAAATGGCAGAATAATAGTAGTATAACCAGCATAATATCCACAATAACACATAAATGATATAAGAACAACAACATAAATAGCACTTTGATTCAGAAAGCAATGTTCACGGGCCTCTTCGAGGGGGAAACCTTCAGTCAAGCAACACTCTATTACAATAATCTCCAAGATAGGGTTCTCATACCCTCGACTCCTATTTATACTAAATATGTCTATCAAAAGAAGCATCTAGAGGAAGATCCTTCTAGAAGCGGAAGCTTCTATTAGGTCTTCTTACATCCACCTTATTCTCTTTTATTGAAAGGCCTTATTAATATTGACCTTTATTACATCCGAATATATTGTTCTACCTATGTGCGGGTTAGGACCCTAACATAATGAATCTTCCTTAGGAAATGACTGTACAGACCATTTCCTAAGGAAATGACTGTCCTGCACCAACCTCCAAAACAGACCATTCTTTGAAACTGCTCACAACTATGAGCTTCGAAAGAATGATTGTTCGGGGAGGTGGACCAGTCTTCTTGACCACTACTGAGAGTGATAGTCAAGAAGAGAGACTGTCCTAGACCATTCCCAATGTTTACCACAAGGGGAATCGTTGTCTATGGTACATCATCAATCCATCAAACCATTTTCATTAGGAAAATGACTGGTCGATTTGGACCATTTTCCGAACTAGAAAATGCCTGTCCGTCAGAAATATCAAACCACTTTCCAAAATGGAAAGGAGCTGCTCATCCTGGACCATTTTTCGAATTGAAAAATGATTGTCCATAAATCAATAACACATCAATGCTCCCTCCCAACCTAGGAGTCATCTCTTCTCTTTTCAATAAGGAAGTCATCTCCACGAGATATAGCTTGTTTCTTGAGTACAAAAACTCTTTCATCTTGGACAGAGGCTTTACCAAAATATCTACTTATCTGTTCATCTATGGAGATATATATTAGAGAACTTCTTTCTCCTTTCTGGACTTCATCACAGAGAATGTAATGCTTGATCTCAATGTACTTTGGTTTTTCTAGAACACTGGTTTTCTCTGAAGGCTTCATATAGTTCTGATCAATATAGTATATCATTGTTGGATTCATCTTTATTTCCTGCTAGCTCATAACATCATGGAAAGGATCAAACTGGAACATATCCAAGTGGTACTTCTTCTGCCATCATGAGAGTTTGTCATGGATTAGAAATCCATCATCCTTGAGTTCTGAGTAACCATTATGATACAGTATCTTGTTATAGAAGGTTTTTCACCACGCTTCTACTGTGCATTGGAGGTTCTGCACCAAGTTGTTTTGAATCCATACAAGACCTTCTTCCATATGCATACAAGAGTCTCTTCCTAGTATACCTCAAAACCTTGAGGTTGTTCTACATACATTCTTTTTTCAATTATTCTAGAGAACGATCTTTGCATTCATCTTATGTACATTCCAAACCATGGATATTGTGAACGATATAATGGCTCATGTAGAGGTATGTTTGGTTTACTGGGAAAAGCAATCATCATAGTATTCTCCCTCCATATGGGAGAACCTCTAGTTTTTGATCTTGCAATGCTTACATTCATAAGTCTTCCATACATTGTTCTTCATCACAACTTTCAGTTCCTCTGCTTGATTTATTTTAGTGAGTTCATATCAAGCTGGTAGTCTTGTGATTCTCGATACACTGACTGGTTGTTCTGTCTTTTCTTTCTCTCTTGGAATATTCATGTTCTTCCTCATGTTTCTCTTTAGTTCTTGAGTTCAGGGAGTTTTCTATAGATTCCATGCCCTAAATATTCCAACTTCTTTATTTCATCATAGGATCATGGATGTGGATCAAAAACCAGGGATTACTTTAAAGATTCTTTTCGAATAAGACTTCTTATGAAGTCACACTGAACACATGTTGTTTTTCATGGTTGCTACCATGGATAGATACTTCATCATCTTCAATGGATCATATAATTTAGGATTATATCCCTCTTAATCCTTGCTTCATCCATGAATGCATGCTATTCTTTTGATACTATAAGTAGCTCCCTCCATATAGGATATTACATGCTTCCATTTGCATCCTGATTTCCTTCTGCAAAGTGTCACAAATATTTTTCCAATTTCCTTTTGATAGCTGACTTCTTTCTGTCTTTACTTCTACTAGGTTTCTTCAAGATTGATTCTGATTTTGGATTATCTTGCAGCTTGTCTTATAGTCATAGTGATAGCAGTCCTTATCTTGTTTTTCTTTCATAGGTATAGTTTCTCTTTGAACATATTATCTTCTAACAAATAGAAATGCAAGATATGTACAGAAAACATGGTATGTACAAGAACTATGAAGAGTATTGTTACCTTGTCTTAGAAGAAGAAGTCTATTTCATCCTATTTTTTCTTCTTTGAAGGTTCCTTTTCTTCAACAACTGATGCTTCATGTGTCTCCTTCCTTTTCTTTAGCTCGAGACAATGATTCTTGTAGTGACCATGTTTTCGATAGTGGAAACATTGTTGTTAGTCTCTAGTTTTGACTATATTTTTGTCTATATCATGTCAGATATACCCTCATTTTCATATCTAGTATCATTTCCTGCTGGCCTTACCATGACACATTTGACATCCTTTTACAAGTAAATGGGGCTATTCAAGGTATTCCTATGATTCAAGTTATTTTTAATGTATTTTGATATTTTAAACTAATATTGATACTAACGTGACATGAGTTAGGTACTTGTTCCCTTGAAACAGACTTGTCAGTACCAGGTACCAGCTCACACTTAGTGGAGATGCCAAAGACTTGCACGACATGGCTAGATTGGATTGACAGTCTAATTCATAAAATTGATTGAGTCATAACTCAATATGATGACTTAGGGCGAGATTGTAGAACTGTTTTATTAGAATGCTTTATGATCCACGCTTCTTGACACTGTGTGTCATGAAGCTGTGAAGTTAGTTTTAACTAACTATGAGTCATTTTTGGATCTAAGATTCACTTAGATTAATGCACCTATGCTCAAAACTATTTGGAGAGGATCTATATAAAATGGGATCGCTCTCAAGAAATGTTGGTTATGATATGCTATGTGATACGATTTATGATAATACAATTTGTTGTGCGTTATGTTATTCGCTGTTAAAATGATTTGAGTTAGTTTATGAATTATGGAGCGTGAAGTATGAAACAATTTTTGCATGGAATAATCTGAGTAGCTCTGGTTTCGTTTTAGGGCGATTGCAGCTCTTGGTGTGGCCCACCAACAGGTTCAATTCGCTGTCTCTTTTCCATAGTAGAGTTAGTTTATTTTCAGTTCTAGAATCTGCATGTGAGTTAGTTTTTGAACTCGAAATTACTCTGTTAAATTATGGCTTAGCCATTTTTCGATTAGATCATTTTCAGCTTGATATTATCTTATAGATCGATGAATGTTGAATGAGTTATTTATCCTTGTAGAATTTGAAGAATGAACTAAGTGCTTAATCTAGATTTGCTCTGTTTTCCAGTTTCCAGTTCGATCATGATTCAAAGATAATCTGAGTTTAGACTTACTCTGTTCTGTTAGGATATCTAGCTTATAGTTTGATTAAAGGAAGCTTCCAGTACCTATAGGGTAAAATAGGACATTTATTTGTTTCACTCGTGTTAGATTTAGAACTGCTTGATACTTGGATTAAAAGGTTTTTTTTTAAATGATCTCTCTTTTATGGTTTAGATAGATATGATGATGATTAGATGTTTAAGATAATGGTATATAGTCTTGGATGATTACATTAGATTAGGAATAGAAATATCTTTACTTAAACTTAGAACTGTTTCCATTTGATGAATTAGATAAGATATGATTAGTTTTAAGATAATCATTAGGGTTCAGTTTCTAAGAGTAAGTTTGCGTTTTCTTCTCAAAATAACCTTTAGATAGGAATTAGAATCTTACTAACACATATAGTGTAGCATCTCTAAGTTCACTTACCCTGGTTTGACAATTTAGTGTTTTTGGGTAATTAAAAATCTTTAATAGAACAGCCTGACATTTTTGGTGTCGTTGTCAGGGTGTTGTTTAGAAGGTAAGTTAGATAATTATTTTGGTTATTTTCTTAAAATGTATTTGGTTTGGTGTGGTATGCTAGCAGGTTGATGAAAGAGGAGCTATGAAATGAAGGGTGAGAACTGACATATCTGTTATCACAGGTTCCTCTGAAACTCAATCTTAGTTTTTATTTTATCTAGTATGTTTTCATGAGAAATAGAGATCATAGAGGTCGATTTAGGGGAAACTCAAAACAACAAAAAGAAGAAACCTCCACCCAAAAAGAAATAGAAACTGAGACTGGAACTTTGGCTGATGAAACCATAGAGAAAAACGTAGAACCAGGCAACACCACATATCAACAAATCCAAATTCCTGGTGATCCAAACTTGGTTGACACGGTTAATCCAGAAGAAGTGCAAGCTATTTTCAGGAACCCTGACACTATAGTTTCACAAATAAAAACTACAATTGTTGAATCAAAGGTAATAGGATCCTCAAAAGAACCAATAGGAGATAGCAATTCTGTCAAAAAGAATCTAGAGAGGTGGGATCTCACACCCTCACCAAAGAAAGATCAGATTGCATATACAATTTTTGGTAATCCTTTTAACATGGCAGAAAGAGGGAGAGAATTGGATAGAAGATAACGAGGATAAATTCATGATGAAAATGAAGAAGAAGAAAAAGTAGAGACTGAGCTAAGACCAAAAACCACCTTTGGGTTTCCTATTTTGGATTTGGTCCAGAATGTCAATATGAAAAATATCCCACCTTCGGCACTACCAACCTTTTATGGGAAAAGTAGTGAAGACTCAGATGTCTTTCTTTTTGAGTTTGACATCCTGTGCAGGAGTTATAAATATCTCCAGGATGCACATAAGATGAAGTTGTTCCCTGCTACCCTAAAAGATTCTGCATTACGTTGGTTCATGAGTTTAGGAGAGTACAACATTAGATCTTGGGAAGATATGAAGGCAAAWTTTTTAAAGAAGTACCAGGACTATTGTAGATCCAAGGATTCCTAAAATGATATTTTTAAAATGAAACAACAAGATGAAGAGAKCCTTGAAGATTTCTTAGAAATATTTACATATACTCTTCAAAAATCCAAATATAATGATCTCCAAAATGAAGCAATCAAGAATCTTTTCTTAAAAGGGGTTTCAGATGAGTACATTAACACTCTCAACTTAATGGCTTTAGGAGACATTTATTAAAAAGTCTTTGAAGCACTCAGTGAACTATGTAGAACTTACTCGAGAAGTAGGGGGAAAACTGTAAAAAGTGTGAGAGAACCTGTCAACAAAAACACCAAAGTACCCACATCTGGTGGAGTTACTAGAATTGAATTGGGAAACCTTTTGGAAAATTTTAAAACATACATTTTAGGAACGATTGGCTCTCAATTAGACACTYTGAAGATTAAGAAAAAGTAGGAAGAGGAAAACCATGTATTAAGCATATTCTGCCCAAAATGCAGAAAAAGGCATCCTTTACGAGAATGTCCTTTRGACAATGTTTCTATATGTGCAATATGTACTGAAAATCATAAAAYAGAAGATTGTCCATCCTTACCAATATTGCAAGCTATATTCAAGAGAGGGGAATCTCCAGGGACTCCATTTGCACCTAAGAGGCCTTAGCAACCTAGGAACTCAAATATGTATCAAGAACCATCCCCACAACCTTCTGGCTACTATCCACCCTTCTCTCAACAACAACAACATCCATGGAACTGGCCAAATTGGCCTCCGCAAAATGTCCCTGCTCAACCTTAGTACCATGGATGGAGGGAACATAATTATCTAAATAACCAACAACAACATGCAGTACCAATTCCCCAGAATCCATGTACTCAATACCCTCCAAACATACATCATCTATTGCCTGGTTTTACTCCACCTCCTTTACCACCCGTTCAACAAACTCCTCAGTAGCCTCAGAATCCACCTCGTCCCACCATATTACCTGCTCAACCCATTCCAAATCCTAACAACAGACCACATCTACCACTCCATAGTGTTTATTTTCAAAATTACCCAGCTTACACCATAAACCCCATTTCCATACAAGAAATACAGCTGAGATCTAGAAAAACTTTAAATAAAACTCATCCTGTAACAAGAACAAAACCAAAGGTGATTATCCAAGAACATGAAGAAGAACCTGTAGATGATTTATCAAATGGGGAATCTTTGAAAGATGTCATCATTCCAAAGAATAAAGTGTTTAAATCACAACGTAACATACAAACTCAGGTTCCACAAACACCTCCTTTTCCTGAGAGGTTGCTCATTGAAAAACCAATTGTTCAATCTGAGTTTGACATCATGAATGAACTAAAAAATGTCTGTATTAAGATTCCATTGTTACAAACGATTAGAGATGTTCCAATATACCCCAAGACCATTAAAGAAATATGCACTAAGAAACCAGATCGGAAATAGAATGATCCACCCACGATACACCTAGTAGGCCAGTCATCAAATTGTATTTCTGAAGCTCCTAAAATTGTGAAGTATGTCAACCCTGAGAACCCAATAGTTTCAGTTACCATCAACAATGTTTCTATTGGTAACAATTTAGTTGACTTAGGTGCATCCATTAATATAATGACTATCAATACAGTTGAACTGTTGCAACTAAGTCAATTCCTTCGCCCTACCCCTACAGTTCTTGAACTTGCTGACAAAACAACTATAAAACATGCTGGGGTCCTCGATGACATTCTTGTTACATTAGCTTCGTGGGAATATCCTGTCGACTTCATGACTATTCATTCAAAGGATCTCATGAAAGGCCATCCAATCATTTTAGGGAGACCTTGGTTGGCTATGGCCAATGCTTTCATAGGATGTTGTGGTGGGGATATGTTCATCTCAAATGGCATTTCTTCACAGAAACTTACTCTTTTTCCACCTGCTCAACCAGTTACAAAAGAATTATGGTGGCTAAAATGTCCCTATCACGAGAATGATGAGGAAGAATCTCTATTCTCTATTGATGAATTTCACGTGCTACAAGAACCAACAGAGGATGATATTTTAAGCCAATTTCTTTCTGTGACAGAAAATGTCAAGTTCCCACAAACATATTTTCAATACGATCAAATTTTCAGAGAAGAATTTCAAGAACAAAGTGAGTTATTTTCCTCGTTTTCACCATCTATGGTTTTCTCCATTGATGAGCATCCGGGGTCATATACCATTCTAGTATAACTTAGCCTAGGAAAATGTCTATACATCAATTCTGAATTAAGTCTCAGCCAAAAGGAACAGTTAACAAATCTTTTGAAAGAACAGTCAGGGGCATTTGCATGGGAGTACACTGATATGAGAGGAGTGCATCCTGAAACTTGCATTCACCACATATATATCCAACCAGAGATAACCCCAATAAGGCAACAACAAAAGCGTATGAATCCAATCCTAAAATATTTTGTGAAAGAAGAGTTACATAAATTATTAAACATAGGATTCATTTATCCAATTTCTGATAGCAAGTGGGTTTCACCTCTTGTTGTGGTACCTAAGAAAATGACATGGAAATGGAGAATGTGTGTAGATTTTAGGGAGTTGAACAAGGCAACCCTAAAGGACTACTTTCCCTTGCCCTTTATAGATCAGGTTTTGGATACCTTGGTTGGAAAAAGATACTTTTCCTTTCTCGGTGGATATAGTGGATACAATCAGATTCAAATTGCTCCTGAAGACCAGGACAAAACAACATTTACATGTCCTTTGGGCACTTGTGCTTATAAAGTGCTACCTTTTGGACTATACAATGCTCCTGCTACATTTCAGAGAGCAGTCCTTGGGATTTTTGCTGACTTAATTCATGATTGTGTGGAAGTGTACATGGACGATTTTACTGTTTATGGTAACACTTTCGAAGAAGCCTTAAGTAATCTTAAGAAAGTCTTGATTCGCTGTCAGGAATCAAATTTATCCCTTAGTCATGAAAAATGTAAAATGCTATTACCTGAGGGAATAGTGTTGGGTCATCATTTGTCTGTAGAAGGAATTAAAGTTGATCCAACCAAAATTGAAGTGATAGTTAAATTCTCCTCTCTGAAAACCCAAAAAGATGTGCAAAGTTTTTTGGGACATGCTGGATATTATCGTCGATTTATTGAACACTTTACAAAGATAGCCAGCCCCATGTTTAAACTGTTAGCAAAAGATGCAGAATTTTGTTGGGATAACAATTGTCAGAATGCTTTTGAGAATTTGAAAGCAAAATTGTCCATGG
>ML830792.1:79591-100273 GCA_009831015.1 Picea engelmannii | reverse complement strand
CCAATGCATTTATTGGCTGTAGAGAAGGAGAAATGACCATCTCAAATGGTCTCTCTATCCAGAAGCTCACCATTTACCCTCCATATCAACCTATTATGGAGAATCTATGGTGGCTTGAATGTCCATACGAGAACGAGGACTGGGAAGAACCCGTATTGCCAAGTGACCATGCATGGGCACTTTAGGAGCACACAATCGAAAATGTGCTAAGCCAATTCATTTATGTTATCACATGTGTGGATTTTCCATAGTCTTTTCCCCAATTTGAGTACATGTTTGGGGAAGAATTTCAAGAACAATTAGACCCATCCATTTTTTTTTCGACATATTTTATTTTCAAGATATATGAATCTTCTATGTCTTATACTATGCCCTACGAGATTAGTCCAGGGAAATTTTTACATATAAACTCTGGTCTAGATGCAAACCAACATAAACAGTTAGTAGATATCCTTAAAGAACAATCAGGAGAATTTTCCTAGGAATACACTGACATGAAGGGTGTACACCCTGACACATGCATCCATCATATATACACCTAGGGGGAGGTAACACCTATTAGGAAACCCCAAAGAAGGATGAACCTAGCACTCAAAGACATAGTCAAGGAGGAAATCCAAAAGTTGTTAAATGTCGGATTTATCTATCCCATCTCTGATAGTAAGTGGGTATCCCCTCTTGTAGTGGTTCCAAAGAAAGTGACCAGGAAATGGAGAATTTGTGTTGATTTCTGGGAACTAAACAAAGCCACTCTAAAAGACTACTTTCCTCTTCCTTTCATTGACCAAGTTCTAGATACCTTGTTTGGAAAGAAGTATTTTTCCTTTATAGATGGGTACAACGGGTACAATCAGATTCTTATAGCACCCGAGGACCAGGACAAGACTACTTTTACTTGTCCTTGGGGCACCTATTCCTATAGGGTCTTACCATTTGGATTGTGTAATGCTCCTGCCACTTTTCAACGAGTAGTATTAGGGATATTTGTCGATCTTATTCATGATTGTGTGGAGGTCTACATGGATGACTTCATAGTCTATGGAAATACTTAACAAGGAAGACTTAGACAAATTAGAAAAAGTCCTCATCAGATGCCAGGAAATTAACCTATCTCGAAGTCATGAAAAATGCAAAATGTTGTTAACTGAAGGATTGGTTCTAGGACATCATGTTTCATCTGAAGGGATAAAAGTCGATCCTGCAAAGTTTGAGGTCATTTTTAGACTTCCACCCCCCAAGACTCAGAAAGAGGTGAGAATATTTCTTGGACATGCCGTATATTACCGGTGGTTTATCGAAAATTTTACAAAGATTGTTGCACCTATGTTTGGATTATTGATAAAAGATGTTGATTTTGTTTGGACTGAGCAATGTCAAAATGCCTTCGAAACCCTGAAAGCTAAGCTGTCTGTAGCACCAGTTCTTAGAGGGCCCAATTGGACTCTCCCATTTCATATATCCACTGATGCCTCTGACACAACAATAGGAGGGGTATTAGGGCAGAAAGAGGACCAACAATCCTATGGCATTTATTTTGTAAGCAAGAACTTGTCCCCTACCGAGTTCAACTACATAGTCACTGAGAAAGAGTTTTTGGCAGTTGTTCATGCTATTAACAAGTTTCGTCACTAAATTATAGGTTATGAAGTATTTGTACACACCGATCATTCTGCCATTAGGTTTCTCATGAACAAACATATAACTAATGGTCGAGTGACTAGGTGGCTTTTTTTATTGCAAGAATTTAATATCACTGTGCTTGACCGACCTAGAAATGATAATGTAGTAGCTGACTTTCTTTCCTGAATAAAGAATGACGACGATGATACCCCTATAGATGATAGTTTCCTAGATGAGTATCTTTTTTCCCTCTCTGTCAATACCCCATGGTTTGTGGATATGGAAAACTATTTGGCTACTAGGAGATTACCGTATCATTTGTCACCTCATGAAAAGCGAAAAATTATTACACAGAGTGCTAATTATTCTTGGGTTGGTCATGATATTTTTCACACAGGTCCTGATTTGATTATTCGTAGATGTGTCCAAGAGGATGAGGTACCTGAAATACTATGAATTTGTCATGATGGACCATGTGGTGGCCATTTCTCTAGCAAACTCACAACATATAAGGTATTACATTCAGGTTACTATTGGCCTAGCATTTTCAAAGATGTTGCTAAGCATGTGAGAAGTTGTGATAGTTGCCAAAGGATAGGTATACCTATGTCAGCTAAAGAAATGCCTTTGCAGGCCCAATTTATGATAGAACCCTTCAAAAAATGGGCCCTCGACTTTGTAGGACCAATTTCACCCATGTCCCATAGGAAGAACTATATCTTGGTTTGTACGGACTATGTCACCAAATGGGTAGAGGAAAAATCCCTATTTAGGGCCATAGAGAAGTCTGTTGTCAAATTCATCTATGAAGACATCTTTACCTGCTTCGGTGTCCCTCATGAAATTGTTACCGACCAAGGAACTCAATTCACTTCCAAGCTGATGAAAGAGCTGACAGAGAAATATGGGATTAAACACTGTAAATATTCTCCATACCACCCTCAAGCTAATGGCTAGGTAGAATCCAAAAACAAAGTTATGGAAGCCATCTTGACCAAGACTGTTTAGTTACATCATCGGGATTGGGCTGATAGGCTCCCAGAGGCTCTGTGGGCATACCGGACCACCTGGAGAAATACCACTAGACATACCCCTTATGAGCTAGTGTATGGGAAACAAGTACTTTTACCTATAGAATTCCAAGTAAGGACCTTTCATATTGCCGCAGATTTAGGATTGAACCTAGATAAGGCTTAGAAGCAATGAGCCCTACAGTTGAATAGTTGGATGAAATTAGGCAAGATGCCATCCAACGGATGATATTAGTTCAAAACCAGAGGAGCAAGTGGCATGACAAGTTTATTAGGAAGAAACACTTCCATCCTCGTGATTGGACTATTTTGTTTGATTCCCGATTCAAAACCTTCAAAGGAAAACTTACCACCCATTGCTTAGGCCCTTATGAGGTAGACACTGTACATGACAATGGAGCTATAAAAATTAAAACAATTGACAATGGACAAGTCTCCTTTGTGGTAAATGGACACCGACTTAAATTTTATCATAAGCCCATTTCCAGAGAGGATTTTCTACAGGTCATGTCAACTGACAAGGCATTGGCCTTAGTAGATGGGGAAGCCACCCCTTGTTCTTGAAAAGTTATTTTTAAGATTTCCTACTGTATATATGTAAATAGTTTTTGAATTTTGTTAATAAGGCAATTCTAGAGGTTTCTGTAAGTATTTATTTCACCAAGAATACACAGTTTCAAGGATATTTCTTCAAAACATTGTTATACTTGAATTTTGTGTTTGCTAAAGCATCAAATGAATATTGACTTACTGAAATTAGCCATATTTTTGCAAAATTATCATTTTTTAAGGCATTCTAAAGAAGTTTCTCTTGAAACTCTTCACCACTGTATAAGGAAGTGATACCATAACTATCAAGCCTAGAGGTCTCTCATACATTTTTTCCAAGAAACCTGAGTAAGTGAGTCAAGTGTCTTTATCAAAGAGTAACAGGGAGGTCTAATTAGTAGTTAGTCATGGAAACATCACAATAATTACAAAGGAAGAAAGTGAGTTGAGCCTAGAGATACCTTTCTGTTCTTTCTCGATGGTACCATCCACTACACACTAAATAGCTTGATTATATCATATATTTAGATAGTCCAGGTCCTCTTAAGTACCCATTACATAAGGAAAACCACTAAAACAATATAATGGAAATTCATCCTCTAACATAAATACCATCCCAATTAAAAAAAAAAAAAAGAGAGAGAGAAAGAAAAAGTTGTTTTCAAAGTTGTCCCTCCATCTTCTTGCATAAGCAATCTTATATTAAAAATCTTAAAAGATGGAGGGCCAGTCTCTGAGGGTTTAAGAGGCTAACTCATTGGGATACTGAACATGTCTGTTGGCAGTGGGTACCGGCCTATGGTATGACTAGGTAAACCCACCAGAGTGCTGAACAGGCTTGCTGGCAGCGGGACATTCTACCTAGCGAGGATGGTAATATGACAAAAATAAATAATAAATCAAAGCTTGTCCTGTTGTACGAGATTACTTGCAGACAAAGCTAACATGAAGTATGTGTGGTTGAGATAAGGTTAATGAACTCTAGACACTTGCCATTGGGAAATAACTTTAATACTATCTTGAAACTCTCTTGCCTACCTCTTCTATCTATATATAAGATCTCTTATCCTATAGGTGGGGCCATCTCCTAACTGTCTCATCAGCCCAATATGTGAAATTGTATCTTTACACTTGACATACTGTAAATCTTCAGCTATTAGGGGATACTAACTAGTTTCCTATACTTTTGATTTTGAGGTGTCACAATACTTAGGTGTGGGGGAGGGGTTCATGAGATGACAAATGATCATTTCCTAGAGAAATAAGTTTTTGCAAGATTTTTTGTATTATCACCATGATACAGGTTATTACATTGATATTCATGTTATTTTAAAAAGAAAATGCTTAACTCCTGTGTGCTATAAATTACTGAACTCATACTTAACAAACCACTCTTTATTGGTTATTTAACAGACCACTCTTTATCGGTTTATTGTTTCATTACAAGATGCATATTGTAGGTTTGACAATACATTTTTTATGCTTGCTATAACCTGTTCATTGTAGGTTTTTGACATTATATGTCATATGCAAGAAAATTGAATGAGCATGAAGCATTCTTACCCTGCTCATAAACTATTGTGGTTGTCAAAAACACTTCAAATTTGCAGGCTATCCATTATAAGAGGTGAAAATAAACTTAACACAGGGATACCGGATAAAGTACCGTATGAGGTACCAGATGAGGTGTCGTATGAGATGTCGTTTGAAGTGCTGAACAAAGTGCCATACACATCAGTAACTGTCCTAGATTCTAGGTAACCAAAACTCAATCATTCAATTGAATTGGTTTCAGGCATTAATTAAAGATGCTTCATATGTTTATGATCAAATGTCCAAGTCAACAAACTTGGACATTGATCTTACCACGCACTACAACATTTCTCCAAATCTTGCCATCAAATTCATATTTCCCACACATGGCATATCGTGCGCACATGTGGGCAACGTACTCCACCATAAGAGCATCCAAAATTGGGCTGGGCACTCTATTATCTCATTTTCCCTTGCCACATTCTCTGCCCTGCGTTAAGGAATCACACCCAACCTCTATCAATTCGTCCCCTGTTCAGATCGCACTTAGACCATGTCCAAGTCGTGCCATCTCTTGCCCTGTTCGAGCCCTTTCTTGGTTAAATTCACCTCTGTCACAATGCCCAAGAGATATGAACCCTCCTCCTATGCATACTTGTTTTCCATTCCTGAATTTTCATAGTGTAGGGAAGTGTTTTTGCGTTATGGATGGGGGCCATTTATGTCTAGCTTGCAGCGCCATGATGATGGCCTCTCTATGCAATTTGCAGTTGGTTTTGATGGTAAGACAACACATGTAGGGTATCTTATCTTTGAAGTCATAGAAGAGTTCATTTCTACTGCAACAAAGCTCCCAAGAATAGGAGATAGATGGTTCAAAAACCATCAATTGTTGCGCTCAAGTTACAACAGGGTGTTTAAGCCCGAATTCGAGAGCATTTCAGGAAGAAAAAGGGTATGATAAGGAGTGGATAAAAGAATAATTGGTAAACCCCCTCATCATCATCACAAGGTTAATTACATGTGAAGGTATATACTCCACCTTCAAAGCTTGTCATTTTAGATTGCTGGCTCATTTTCTGTTCAACAAACCCTTGAACTTTCCCTTTTATTTTCTCAAAATCTTGGAGAAGATGTCCTATCAAGTGAGGAAAAATATGACTAACCCCCAAAATAGTCTCTTCCACCATGGTTTGATCAAACTCCTCATTCTTACCAGACTAGAGAAGTAGGGGAAAAATTGGGATGCATTTATCTACCAATTTGTAAACCCCCACTTGGAATTTAAGATCAATAGAAAGCCACTTAGCCTAAAAACTATCTCTCCATCCAAGCCTCACTCTCCAAGAAATCCAAACTCCATTGCACAAACCCTCTCTTTTCTGTAACAATACCAAAATCTTGTTGATACTCCTACTTCTTCATTGGGGAAAAAGACCAAGAACAAAGACCAAAAGAAGCCTATTATTGACCCCCCAATGCCCTCACTTTCCCTTGGTCCTACATCGAAGAAACTCCAAGAGGCAATGAAGAAAGACTCTCCCATCATTCCCACAAACAAGAGGGGAGCCAACCAATTTGGTAAGGGACCTATTTGGAAGAGTACCTCGAGCACAAGAACCAAGCCTTATGCAAAACCTCCACCTACTTCGGATCTCATCCAAGTGTCCTTCGACCTTGAGAGCCCTCATAAGAAAATTAGGGAAGTCTCTGTGGATGGATTAGAGCCACTAAGGAAAACAAAATTAGAACCTACCTCACCTTTACGATCTCCCATCACTCCTACTTCACCTATGCCCACTCTAGACCCTAAAACCAATAGATTTCCCACATCCCTCAAAGGATCTAAGCCTTCCTCAAAAATTTTTGATTCTGTCCCAACCATAGAGCAGCTACAAAACGAAAACCACCATCTTCTCCAACAATTAGAAGAAAGGAAGACAATAGATGTACACCTTCATCATGACAATGTAGTCCTTCGGGAAAAGGTCAACTCCCTTCATCAGTTGGTTGATGAAATGACTAAATCTAACCGCAGCCTCAAACCATAATTAAAGAAACACAAGAGGCACAAGGCTAAGTCTACACAACAAGAAGGAGAGGTTTCCTAAGGTGATCCTCCTCAGCAAGCCTAGTCACAAGGGCTAACTTCTTTTTGTTTGTAGTGGGACCTGAAAAATCGTAGGTGTGGGGGTAATGTTGGGCCCGAGATATGATCATTTTCATGATGGTTATTATACACTTTTGCCATATGTATATATGTGTTTTTCATCTTTTAAAGCTTCTTTTTGAAGAATTTCATGATAAAATGGTATGATCACCATAAGGTACGTGTAATTCATGTTTAATGATTGAATCAAGTATGATTCATCACGTTTTATGACTTCTAAGAGATAATTCATGTTTTTCTGATGTTACAGGGAAAAACACACCTTGTTTCTAGTTCCAACACTTGATCTGGCACTTGTTCCAGCACTCATTCTGGTACCCGATCCAACAATTGTTCCAGCACCCAGTATTGCACAAAAACACAAGGCGAGTTGGCAGTTATGGCATTGGTGGCCAGTGATGGAAAAATTAGGCACATGGGTTTTCTTTGTGATCACCCCCTCCAGCTACTAAGCTCAAGATAACTCAGTTTCAGTTGTCCAAAGAGGGCGATTATTGGCTTACTTCGTTTTGTTAGTTCTAGCATCATTTATTGTAATTTATTGAATTTAGAGGTGGTTCGACCCTCCTGTGGTCGACCACTTGGTTTTTAAACTTATAAATACTGTCAAGATGGTCATTAGATTGTTAAGCAAATAGAAGAGCCATTACATTGGAGATAAACTCGCTTTTACTCTGTTTTGATATCTCACATTGCCATAATTGTACCAGAACTGCGTTTTCATGGTTTCATGGTGAATTCAGCCTGTTGAAGTTTGTGGTGTGCTTGTAGAAGGTAGCCACAATTTGTTGGGGGGCCCACCAACAATTTCTTCAACACCATGCAATCTAGTTTCCTAGAAACCCAAAAAGAAGTGAAACAACTCAGTGTTATTGTTGTCTCCATCGATTCGTCCATCAATGCTACCATAAATACAACCATGCAGTCCTCAATGGAGGAAGTCAAACAAGAACTGACCACCCAGCTTGAATCTGTCTTTGTATCACTCTGCACCAAACTGAAGATCCCTATATATGACCATTTCTCTGAAGCACCTCCAAAGAACGAAGGCGAAACTTCCTCCCATTCCCATACCTTTCAGTCCCATCACTTTCAACGTGACATACGCCTTTCGCAGGTGGACGTGACCTAATTTGATGGCTCGGACCCCACTGGTTGGGTAACCCAAATGGAACATTATTTCTCTTTATATAGCATTATAGATGACTTGGCCAAACTCCGGTATGGTGTTCTCCATCTAGATCAATAACGTTGACAATGGTGGCAATGGAGAAAAACTTCCCGTCAAGGGTATATTGCTTGGACCCAATTTGTGACTGAGCTTTATGAATGCTTTGACATAGACACCAACCATTTGGGCCGTTTGATAAAGTTGAAACAATCCGGAACAGTAGAAGACTTCATAGCTTCCTTTGAGCGCCTATCTTTTCGAACAGAGGGCATGATTGATGCTTTCTTTCGAGAGTGTTTTATTAGTGGCCTCAAGGAGGAGATTCAGACCCATGTCCTCATGGCTTGACCCTCGACTTGGGTGGAGGCTACTAAAAGAGCTAAAGAATCACAAAGTTTGTATCATCTCAAAACCGAAAACCCTCTTTTATCCCTTGCCCTAAACCCATCAATCCCACTACTCCCTTCGCTCCATTAAAAATCCAAAAATTGACCAGGGATGAAATGGATGAATGCCAACTCAAAGGCCTTTGTTATAATTGTGATGAAAAATATTTCCTAGGCCACAAGTGTAAGGAACAAAATATTTTTATGGCCATCTCTGAGGATATTTCAAAAGAGGATGTTGAGACTCCCCTTATGTCCGAGTCACCTGAAATCACTGACATAACCCCTCCCTCAGACCCTCCTGAAGTAGAACCCGTCATTTCCCTCAATGCTCTCACTGGCTTTTCCGCTCCCCAAACCCTGAAGTTAATTAGTTACATCAAGCATCAGAAGGTCATAATTCTGGTTGATAGTGGAAGCACCCATAATTTTATTCATCGTTGCATTGCCCAAGAAACTCATTGCTACATCCATGCTATCAAGAATTTCCAAATCATGATTGCCAATGGTGGTTCCATGAAATGTGGAGGGCGTTGTGAAAATGTGTGTCTCCAAATCGATGACTACCACCTAAAATCCCATATGTTTTCTATCGACATGGGTGGTTGTGACATTGTGTTGGGTGCAGACTAGCTAAGAACTTTGGTTCCCATTCTCATGGATTTTAAGGCATTAACCATGCAATTTGACCAGGAAGGCCACCAATATAAATTCCAAGGAATCATTGTTGGTTCACCTGAGGTCATTAGTTCCCATCATATGGAAAAGTTTCTCAAAAAAGGTCATTTTGGTGTCATTGCCCAACTCCATGCCATTCAAGAAACAGAGACACCCTCGGTGCCGCATGACCTCCAAGCTCTCCTTTCTAAACATCAAATGCTATTTTCCACTCCCCAAGGCCTCCCTCCTTCCTACGGTGTTCATGATCATTCCATTCCCCTTGTACCCGGAAGCCTTCCTCCCAATATCCGTCCATATCGCCACCCCTTCTCACAAAAAAATGAAATTGAGAAAATGGTCCAGGAACTCCTTAATGCAGGCGTTATCTTCCCTAGTATGAGACCTTACTCTTCTCCTGTAGTCATGGTCCTAAAGAAAGAAGGTTGTTGGAGAATGTGTCCTGACTTCCGTGCCCTCAACAAACTGACCATTAAAGACAAATTTCCCATTCCTATCATTGATGACCTCCTGGATGAATTGAGTGGCACCCAATTCTTTACTAAACTTGATATTCACTCAAGCTATCACCAGATACATATGAAAGAGGTAGACATTCCCAAGATGACCTTTCGCACTCATGAGGGAGACTATGAGCTTTTGGTCATGCTCTTTAGCTTGTGTAATGCCCCCTCCACCTTCCAAAGCCTCATGAATCATGTCTTCCATCCCTTTCTTTGTCATTTTTTCTTAGTTTTCTTTGATGACATCCTCATCTATAGAAAAACCTGGACAAACCATCTTACTCATGTGGATCAAGTTCTCAATCTCCTCTCCCAGCACCAACTTTTCCTGAAACAGTCTAAATGTGCTTTTGGTGCCTCAGAAGCAGAATACTTGGGTCATCTGGTTGGCAAGGATGGTGTCAGGGTGGATCCGAAAAAAGATTGAAGCTATGCAAGATTGGCCACACCCAAAGAATCTCAAAAGCTTGCGTGGATTTTTGGGATTAACAGGGTATTATCGCAAGTTTGTTAAGAACTATGGAAAGATTGCAACACCTCTCACTGCTCTCCTCAAAAAGAACTCTTTCACTTGGACTCCAACCGTTGCTCAATCTTTTCAAACTTTGAAGATGGCCATGTGCACCACTCCGGTTCTGGCCCTTCCTGATTTCACAAATACCTTTGTGTTGGAATGTGATACCTCAGGGAAAGGAAATGGTGTTGTCCTTATGCAAGAGGGTCTACCTTTGGCCTTCACCAGCAAGAAATTGTCTGAAAGGAATCTGGGAAAACCCATTTATGAAAAGGAAATGTTGGCTATTCTGCATGCCATTGATCTATGGTGCCCTTATCGCTTGGGGAAACACTTCCAAATCAAGACCGACCATCAAAGCCTCAAGTAATTTCTGGAACAACGCATTTCCTCCTAGGAGCAACAAAAATGGGTGACTGAGCTCTTTGGTTATGATTAAGAGATCATTTACAAGAAGGGAAAAGACAATGTAGTGGCAGATGCAGTGTCTTGAAAATATGAAGAAGAAGGATCCCTTTTTTCTCTTTCTTTCATTGTACCCGATTGACTCCAAGCTGTGCGCCAAGAATGGCTTCAAGATCCCAAAAGTTTGCATTTGATCCAACAATTGCAGACCAAGGCCTTGGCCCCCCCAGAGTACTCTTGGCTCTAGGATGAGCTTTGATACAAAGGTTGTTTGTATTTAAGTAAACAATCAAAGATTAAATCCACGGTACTTTCTGAGCTTCATGCTACACCCACAACGGGGCACTCAGGGTTCACCAAAACATATGACAGAGTCAAATGTTCTTTTTTCTGGGATGGTATGAAATAGGACATCCATAATTTTGTTGCTAAATGTGAGGCATGTCAATGCAACAAGGGAGAAATAGTCAAATCTCTAGGCACACTACAACCGCTTCCAATTCCACAAGCTATTTGGAAGGATATCTCTATGGACTTTATTACCGGCTTACCCAAATCAGGGAATAAATCAATCATAATGGTGGTTGTGGATCGACTTTCCAAATATTCTCATTTCTACACTCTTCAACACCCATTTACTGCATCCATGGTGGCTCAACTTTTCATGGACCAGGTCTTCAAGCTGCATGGCATGTTACACTCTATTGTTTCTAATCGTGACCCAACTTTCACAAGCAATTTTTGGCAAGAACTATTTAAGCTCTAGGGCACCCAATTGCATCTCAGCACAGCTTATCATCCCGAGACTGATGGTCAAATGAAAGTTGTCAACAAGTGTTTGGAAACATATCTGAGGTGTTTTGCCTCTAAAAAACAACATCAGTGGGATTAATGGCTACCCCTAGCCGAATGGTGGTACAACACTTCCTACCATACAACTACGCGCATGACTCCTTTTGAAGTAGTATATGGACAGAAGCCACCTTCAGTTCTCTCATACTTACCAGGTACCTCGAAGGTCCAGGCGGTTGACCAAACACTTATAGTTCGAGAGGATATTCTTTGTACCCTTAAAGAGAACTTGGTCATGGCACAAAATCGCATGAAGCAAAAAGCATATCAAGGTCGCTCTGAACATCAATTTGTAGAAGGGGATCAGGTGTTTCTACGACTGCAACCATACAAGCAAAATTCCCTCAAGGCTGAGCATTATCAGAAGCTAGCGCCCAAATTTTATGGTCCTTATACAGTTGTCAAGCATGTGGGACAAGTCACATATCAGTTAGCTCTGCCCAGTCAGTCGAAGCTACATCCAGTTTTTCATGTTTCATGCTTAAAGAAGGTGATTGGAACTAGGTGCCAAATTCAAACCAACCTTTCTGAGTTAGCTGAAGAAGGATCCATTTGGCTACAACCAGAAACAGTTTTAGACCAACGTGAGCATCGCTTGCGTCAGAGAACTATCAAGGAAGTACTAGTCCAGTGGAAAGATATGAATCCAGCAGATGCCACTTGGGAACCAGCTACCATTCTGTGACAGTTTCCTCATCTCAAGCCTTGAGGACAAGGCTGTTTTTAAGGGGGCGGACATGTTAGGGTCCTAACCCGCACATAGGTAGATCAATATATTCAGATGTAATAAAGGTCAATATTAATAAGTCCTTTCAATAAAATAGAATAAGGCTGATGTAAGAAGACCTAATAGAATCTTCTGCTTCTAGAAGGATCTTCCTCTAGATGCTTCTCTTGATAGACATATTTAGTATAAATAAGGGTCGAGGGTATGAAAACCCTATCTTGGAGATTATTGTAACAAAGAGTTGCTTGATTGGAGGTTTCCCCCTCGAAGAGGCCTGTGAACATTGCTTTCTGAATCAAAGCGCTATTTCTATTGTTGTTCTTATATCATTTTTGTGTTACTGTGGAGATTATGCTGGATATATTACTGTTATTCTGCCATTTCTAGCATTTTATTTCTGTTCTGCATATTTATTATATCTAGTATCTTGCACATTTGGGGGCGGAAGGTCATGGATTTGGTGAGATTTGTGTCCAGCTGTGACTAGGATCTCGACCAGAATGTGTTGAGCAACTGACTGTTCTAATCAGAGATGATGGTTTGTGGTATCAAAAAATGTACCCACACTCATTCGAAGAACATATTGGAAGTGGCTTCTTATGTGATGCTCTTAATGCAACCAAAATCCTCATCTTGGAAAATCGATCAACCACCACGAAAACATAGTCATTTACCTACTTGGTGGAAGGAAGGCCCAAAATTTAGTCCATCAAGATGGATTCCCAGGGTTTTTCAGGAGTAGGAAGAGGGGTTTACATGCCTTGTTTCTGAATGGTTGGTTTGGAACTGGAGCAGGCCGTGCAGGACCTAATGTACTTGTTGACGTCCTGTCAAATTTTTGGCCAATAGAAATGTTGTTGCAACACTACCACTATATTTTCTATGTTGAAGTGTCCTGCCACTCGACGATAGTGAGCTTCCCAAATCATCTTCTCTCACTCACTTGACAGAACGTAGAGATGTCCGATATGGCACAACAACCCGTCATGCATATTAAAATCAGTGATAGTTGTGTTTGTGCCCAACATTTGGTAGGTAATAGTGAACTCAGGATATCACTCATAGATTTGGGGCCATCCAGAGGTCTCATGTTCGTAGGAGTGTAGCACTGTGGTTAGTGCAGAAACTGGAGGTAGACTGAGGTAGTTAGTGATGCGGTTGGTGCTCCATGTCTTATACTTGATGTTGAGATGGAAATTTTTCAATTATGTGGACCACTTCTAATGGCGTTCATTCTACAATTTTCCTTGTGTCTGCATGAACTATAGAGTCTTATGATCAGTGTGGATGCATATCCCCTTCCCAAGAATCTAATGCCTCCACTAGCGATAGGATTGTACAATGGAGTACATTTATTTGTCATAAGTGGGTTACTTATGGAAAGTATCTGATAACGTCTCACTATGATAGGCCATGGGAAGTACACTTTGAGTGAGAACTGCACCCACAACATAGTCTGAAGCATTTGTCTCAATATCAAAGGGTTTTTCTAGGTCAGTTAATGAGAGCATCGGGGTCAAGCACAAGATCTTCTTCAAATTATTGAATTCTTTCTATTGCGACTGATCCCACATGAATTTTTCCTTACCACCTCCCCTGGTCACTTGGCTAAGGGCCCATGCAATGTGGGAGAATCCCAACATGAACCTGTGATAAAAATTGGCAAGGCCTAGGAAGCTCCGAAGCTCAGTGAGTGTGGTCAGGGTTTTCCAGTCACATATGACCTAGATATTTGTTGGATTGAAATACACCCCATGATCATCAACAATGCAGCCTAGGTACTGGAACCTATTCATGCCAAAGGAGAATTTTTCCAAATTTTCATATAGCTTGTGTTGCCACAGATTTTATAGAACCTATTGGATGTGATTCAAGTGTTCTGCCCAGTTCTTGCTAAAGATGAGGATGTCAACCAAATACACCATGACAAAATAATTGGTGAAAGGCCACAAGATATCATCCATCATCCTCATGAAAGTTGTCAGGGTATTTTTCAAGACAAAGGGCATGACCAACCATTCAAAAAGACCTTCTTTGGACTTTAAGGCAATCTTCCTGACATCGGTATTCTCTATTGGGACCTGGTAGTATCTGGACTTTAGATCAATATTACTGAAGTATTTGGCCCCCTTGAGTTGGTCAAGGAGATCGTCGAGTTGGGGAATTGGGTACTGATTCCTTACTATGATTTTATTTAGGGCATGTTAATCAATGCAAAGTCTTCAGGACCCATCTTTATTCTAGACAAGCACGATTAGGCTTCCACAAGGGGATGAACTTGGAAGGATATTCCCCTTTCGAGCATCTCTTAGATCAGGCTCTTGATTTCTTCATTTTCTAACATAGAGCAGTGATAGACTGACCCATTGGGTAGTGGTGCGTCGGGTGTCAGATCGATTGAGTGCTTGACCTGACAATGCATAGGTACCCTAGTGGGTGAGAAGAAGATGTATTTGTATTCTACCATGACCTTATCCACTTTCTTATATTGCATGGATAGACTTGTCGTGGAGGCCATGGATGTGGATGCAACCTTCCGCTCACCTTGAGAGTGAATCATGAAGAAGAAAAAATTCCTGATATGATAGATGGCATTTCTGCATTGTTTGGTAGAGATGAAGGAAATGACGGTCGAAGGGACTGCCTTGGGTATCATGTATAGTTTCCTCTCTAAAGTAATAATAACACTATGAGGCCTAGACTCATATACAACATGACATTTCCATAAATAAGGTTGGCCCAAAATAACATCACAAACTTCAAGGGGGACGACATCAAAAAATACCTCATCTTTGAAGGGCTTTATGTTGTAGGCCAGGTGGCAATGTTGGCTAACACGGAGATCACTCCCTTGGTGAAGCCATCCAATGGTGTATGGTTGTGGGTTTGGTGTTGTCGGCAGAGCCAACTGTTTGATGACTTTTGTTGATATTAGGTTCTTCTGACTATCGATATCAATGATAAAGTGCAATGGAGTACCCTTCACCCACATCTATCAATGAAAGAGGTGCTCACCTTCCTTTGGTTGATCAAGTTCATTGGTATAGACCTTCGTGGTGGTAGCAATGGTGGCACGAGGTTATGCATCAATGATCTGTCTCCCTTTGTCAGTCCACATTTTTCTAGTTCTGAATCAGATTAAGATCCTACATATACTTCAAAGTCTTTCACCTTAGCCACCAATGACTACTTTGAGCGAAATTCAACGGTGTTATGCCGGGGGATCTTATGGACTCACACCATTTCCCAGTTTATTTATTTGTCTTCCCATTGTCCTTCTTTTTTTATGGTTTGGATTGCTTGTCCTGAGGTTTTCCATCCTTGCTATGCCATTTGTTCTACGGGTTGGGGCTACCTTTTCCCTACTTCTATTGTGAGGGGTTTGTAGACCCAAACTATCGTGTCTTTTGTTTAAGCTTCTGCTCTATTTTGACAGCATATTGATAGGTTACACCCAAGGATGAAATGTACAGAAACTCCATTTATGTTTGGATGTATCTATATATACCACCGCGGTACTTGAGAAGTAGATGTCACTTAGATTATTTGATACCCAACTTGGTGCACAAGGTATGGAAGACATTAGTTAACTCTGGCACTGTTTGGTCCCTTTCCTATCATAGTGAGGTCCATATTGTATATAAGTCTTCATAAATTCCAACAGGGTAGTATTGTTCCTCAATAGCATCCATGAAGGAACCCCAAGTGGGTGAAACTACAAATAATGCAAATCCCTTTTTTTCATTTTTCTCACAAAAAGTCTCCCACCAATCTTTGACATGCGGGATGACCTTGAGGAGCATAAAAGTAATATTTTCACTATAGAAAAAAATTTGGACACAAAAATACCCTTCTAGAACGTTTAACTATTTGTCTAGAACATCCACATCTATTTTACCTTCAAATATAAGAATATCAAAATTGATTTGTACCTTGAAGGGGGCAATTCCTTTGCTTGAGGTAGATGCATCACTTGTTGGAATTCATTGAAGGATTTGCGAAAATTTATCCATCATAACATTCCTTTTTCGGGAGAGGGCTTCCTCAAGAAACAGTTTAAAGGGATATCCTACCCATCGTCACTCTTGTATTCCCCCATGGACGATTGTCGGGTTTGGAGAGGTCGATCTTGCAAAGGCTCAAATGGTTTGAGTCCCAAATGCTTATACCCTAACCTCATTGGGGACATGCATAGATAAACAAATGAAGAGCAAACTTCTCTGATAACACTAATCTGGATTTACGAGTGGAAAAAAATGAAACACAAATCTATAAAGTTAACATAGATATACAAATAACAATAATAGAGATACAGTGGAACTTAAATTCTATTAATTAAGAAATCTGTTGAAATTGTAAAATGCAGAAAGAAAACAATCTTGCTTGAATGGTGGTAGCTAATCTCTTAGAAGAGATGTGGTGGTTACGTGCATTTGTCTGAGCACATTAAAGTGAGGTCTCTAGGAATGTTTAGCATCAAGAAGTAAACATAAAACCATATACATGCAAAAACATAACCCTAGGAGATGAAGCGCCAAAAGTCATGTGGGCCCTGATGGGGAAAGTTGGTACATCAACTTCCTGGGGTCGTAACTTTTGCGTACGATATTCGTTCTAGGTGCACGATATTCTATCGAAAAGGTCTATCCAAGGAATAGACATTATACTGTTACACTCTAACTCAATCTACAGTGTGACTGTGGTGGGCCCCAAAAACATTGTTTAGGACCTCAAAACGACCTCAGAAGTTGAGGACCTGAAAAGCTCGAAAAAAATACCAAGAAGAAAACTATAACTGCCAAGATGAAAGATGTATGTGAGACAACTGGAAGAGGTCGGTGGCCATCGATATCCACCTAGATCAAAATCATTGTCCATCAAATTCTTCAATTTCCATAGGTATCATTTTTTTCTGTGAGAGCAAGCCAGTATTGATGTTCCCTTCCTCTGTCATCACTGTCCATCCCTTCCAGATCATACCAGTTGCCATTTTGAATTGGGGTCCTAACCTTGTCATCATTATCACTTGTCTTACTATTTTTGTTGATTACCAAATCCTTTTAGTAGGTCAAAGATTCATCTTATATATTTTGAGGTGGTATTAAATATATATTAGTGGTATCATTAGTTTATTACAGGCATAGTTAAGATCTTCTAGAGGATGGAATACTTAACTTGACATGGTTGTCCTTCCAACTCCTTCAATCACTGGAGGTATTATTTTTTTTGTGAGAGGAAGATGGTATTGATTTTCCCTTCCTCTACCATCACTATCCAACCCTTCCACCTCATACCACCTACCATTTTGAATTGGGATCCTAACCTCATCATCATTGTATTACTATTAGTGTTTATTACCACATCCTTTTGGGATGTCAAAGCTTCATATCATCTATTTTCAAGTGGTACTATGGACACATTGGTGATATCATTAGTTGCTTTCATTCATAATTCAAAGCTTTTAGAGAATGGAATGCTTAACTTGACATGATTTTCCTTCCCACCTGCACCATCACCATGGATGCAACTCAAAAAAACCTAGTTCCTCCATTTCCCCTCCCTCATTCCATTCTTAATATTGGACTTCTACACAAACATAGATAGTAATTTATTAATATTATGGTCAAATGCTCATAGAGTTAGAGTAGAGTGATTACTAATTAAAAGTGGGTTGTGTATTAAATTAAAGCATTATGGTTAATCCCTTGAATAGAGGTTATTACAAACTGGTGCCACAACACAAGAATCCTATTTCATGGGACTTGGGTAATTGTAACAACACCAAATGAATGACAGACCAATTATGTACCCTACCCTTGAATTTTCTCCAAGAAAAAGCCTTAATATTCAAATTTAGTGTACCTAGTCCCCATTGGGATTCCTAAATATTGGATAATATGGTCTCCCTTGTTGATGATATTGTATCTTCGAGAGGTATTCCCACTAGAGGCCAAGGTACCAAGAACATGGGAGTCTTCAGTGGCACTAAATCAACCTTTCTTTTCAGTGAACGCGACCCCAGAATGGGGATAGGGCCTATAAGTTTTAAACCTGTGAAGTAAAGCAATGCATACAGATTCTTAAGAAAAACAGAAATTAATCAATGGCTCATACACATAGTACACAGAGATTTACACTGGAAACCCTTAACCGAGAGAAAACCATCCTTCTTTGGTGCCGCACCTTTCAACTCTTCATAGTATTAATTTCACCATTCACCATACAATATATACAATGTTTTAGGCATTTCGTAGCTACCAAAACCCGAATACCTTAATCCAAGATTAATTTAGAAAACCGCTAAAAATAGAAAAATATGCTAAAATAGCAAAAACTGCCCAGAGACGAACGTTGCACGTAACCAGGGGGGGAACCTCGGACCCCCGCGAGAAACCGTCTAGCACACACGATGCAAACGTTGAAGAAAGTTGGGATCATGATACACATTTGTCGAATCTAATGCATCCACATACACACATGCAAATAATATAACACATACCCAACAACACCTCATAGGAAAGGTGATGTGCTTTGTGGGATTCTGTGGGGGTTCCACACCCACAAATAGGAATAAAATATTCTAATTAATTGTTGAGTTTAGGAAGGGCTCCTAAAATCACTCATTAGACTTGTATATAAAGGAGAGAGGTCATTGTGACATTTTCTCATTGTGAAATGATGGAGTTCACATAAGTGAGTGAGCACTTATGCTAGGAGGTTTGGTGATTTCAAAAAAGGGAAATTATGCAATGGTGGAAAATCTAGCCTAGAAGAGTGGAATTCGTAGGTAATGAATTTTATGAAGGTGTCTATACAAGTTTTATGTACTTGTACGCGAGTTGTAGTAAGGTAAATATTGTATACACAGGTTGTAGGGGGCACACTCATGTATGTACATGGATTGCAATAAGGTGAATCATGTACATCTATACAAGGGTTTCTCGGTAGGAGCATGTTCGTATAGGCTGACGTCAACAATAGTTCAGGTGATGTCAGTAGGCCATACAGGTGGTTTGCAAAAGATTTGTGGGTAGAGGAAATTTCTAAGGATTTATTCAGGTTTGGTTTTCTAATTTTTATGGTTATTGGAGGACAAGGTTTTCCTCATATTTTGGTGAAATTGTATTGGATAGGAGGGCTGGTTTTTCCCTCATAATTTCTAAAATTGAAAAGGTTTCAAAAAAAAAAAATGTATCTCATGTGTGTTGATGATTCATCTTTGATCTTTCTATTTCCGTTGCATATATTTCTCAATCAATAATTTTCAGTGATAACAACTAGGGTTTTAGTGTTAGCTCACTAGGAAGCAATTTTCAAATCTGAAAATTAGTCACATAGAGTTGCATGTGAAAATTGACATGGTATTGTTGGTCACTGTAATTGCTTATTTGACTAAACAATCAAGTGCTACATAAATTGTCAACCCAAGGAAGTCTGTTTATTTCAAAGGTAATCACACACTATATATGCTCAATCTCAAAAGCAACCTAGAGTTGTAGTAAAAATATATTAGTCACACTTTTCCTTGAACAAACTGAAGTTCTAACTTGAATTATAGGAAAGCATTCTACCTATTGCAGAGTTCAATGTTTAAAGAAATAATTGTCCAAAGAATCCCGGATTACATTAAGAAATACCAACTTGAGAAAGAAATATTTTCATGATACTGCAAAAGGAAAGACCATCTATTCTATAACAAAGAACAGGACCATATTCCCCAAGAAGGAATCTTCAATACCTGTTTTTGAACATCACACTTTCATGAACTCATTGCTAATTGAAATGATTGACACACATACTGAAGACTAACTATTTCTTAATAGAGAACATGACCCTATTCCCCAGGCAGGAATCTTCAGCACCTGTTTCCAATTAGCACACTTTCATGAACTCATTACTAATAAAAAATGATTGACATGCACTGAAGGCTAACTATCTCTTAATAGAGAACATGACCCTATTCCCCAAGAAGGAATCTTTAGCACCTGTCCCTGATTATCAAGCTTTCATAAATTCACCAAATAGGATTGCTAACTAGAATGATTAACAGTTACCCAAGCATGAATCATATTAAAACAATGTAATAATCAGTAAAGAAGAGTTTCAGAAAAACAGAGTTTAGTAAAGTAGAGTTTCAACAAAACAGAGTTCAATAAAGTAGAGTTTCAGCGAAACAGAATTTAATCAAGGCATGAACAAAAATAACACTAACACACTACAAAGCTAATGGGTGAATCTTGTGAAGAAGGTGGGCCCTCCCTTCTCACAAGATTCCCCTGAAATGAAAGGAACTAGAGAGAAATGCTCAAAACAATCTTTTATTCATCTGTCAACTGTATCATATTACAATGTCTGAAATAAAACACGTCCTTCTCTATAAATCCTTTCTTAGCCAAAAGGAAGGTCCTCTCTAATGATGATTTCCTCTTATTTAAAGAGGAGAATCCCCTTGATACAATTTGATCATCAAATTACATGTGTACATCTGAGTCCTATTCTTAGTCAGATCAAATCTCTATACTGGGATAGGACATCCTAGTTTC